>PVJH01006006.1:0-16239 GCA_004026705.1 Nesogale talazaci | reverse complement strand
AAAGGTCAAGGTGACTCTCCCAGTGGGGCAGGTTCACACTTAACACTGTGGCCCAGCCAGTCAATTCTGACTGCCACCAGATAGGACAGAGCAGAACTGCCCCTTAGGCTTTCCAGGGCCGCAACTCCACAGCCACCAGGACTGCCTCTCAGCCTCATCTGCCTTATAAAAACAGGATCTCCGCGGGAACCTTTTTCGACGATCTGGTTTCTAGGAAACTCCTCCTCTCAGAGCACTGATCTAAAAGCAAAACTGCCTATCAAGTGAGCACCTCGTCCCAGCCCACAGCGAGTGTGCTGCAGTGGAGTGCTCTCCACCCCACTGAGTGCCGGGTGTGGTCCCTCTAGGTGGAGATGGTGGACATCTGTGAGTGCATCCTGGGGAGGCAGCGGCACGACAGTGAGAGGTCGTCTTGCAGCTTCCTGGAGCAGACGGACATCGAAGCTGTCGAGGCGCTTGTTTGCATGAGCTCCTGGGGACAAAGATCCCAGAAGGGGGACCTGTTGAAGATAAGGCCCCTCACCCCTGTCTCTGACTCGGGCGATACCCCCGCCTCTGTGCCTGTGGACGCAGCTGCCCCAGAGCTACCAAAGGACTTCCACTCTCTATCGACTCTGGTAAGGCTATGTGGGGAGAGATGCTTTCGCTTCTCTTTAGTTGTTGTGAAGAAAGGTGCTGTCAATAAGCGTGGAAGCATTCCTGGGTATGTTGCCTGAGGGGCTGGCACAACGGTTGCACAGGCTTCCTCCCCTTTTTGTCTCTGGACAGATCTTGTCTCTCTTGAAACCCGAACTCTTTCCAGCCATGGGCAGAGGTTGGCTGGCCGGCCACAGCCTGTGGATGGATGTGAGAGAGCTCTCCGAGCATGCTCGTTTCCCCAGGGACTCCTGGGTGGGTGCCGAGTCCTCCCTGGATGGCCAGGAGCTCTGCGGCAGCTAGGGCAAGCACAGCCGGCCTCCCTCGCTGGACCGAGAGCATGGTGTGTGTGCCCCTGGCTTGTGAGCCAGAGGAGAGGGGGGTTTGGGAACGGGAAAGTAGTGGGCCACGGCCGACTCACGCCCAGCGAGCGGGGCTGGCGCAGGGCTCTGCTGTGGCATGGCTGACAAGTCATCTTGGGGAGGGCAGTACGAAACCGGTCTGTCTGGGTGGCAGGCTCAAGACCCACAGATCGACTCTTTGGTGTTTGAGGGGTGGGTCTGATAGCAAGTGGGCGTTAGATGTGTAGCGTTGACAGCTGGGAAGGAAAAAGGTTCCCTTGTTTGGGTGGTGGAGGTAGGGATGGGGGAGGGGGCTCTGTGTGGACTCATTTCCCTCACTGAAGACCCAGGAAAGCAGGGCCCTGGCGCTGTGGGCACGTAGGCATAGCGTGGGGGGGCTTTCTTATCTTTGGCCTCCGTGAAGCCCTCCCCCCCCATCCTTACCCCTATGAGCAGACAGAGCCGTTCCTTCTAGAGACTTCTTTTTAAACACATGGGGTGCAACTCCCTTAAAGCAAGCCCTTCTTCAGATTTAACCAGAACAACTTTTTAATCTGTATTATTACTGTGTTTTGTTTGTTTTTTAGTGCATGACTCCTCCGCAGAGCCCCGATCTCGTGGAACCGTCCACAGGGGCGCCTGTTCCCTCCCAAGCAGCTCATTCCAAAGCATGTGTGCTCCCAGGCCCCGCCCCCAGCAGCACGGCCGTGGCCCTCACAGCGCTGAGCAGGAAGGTGGAGCCTGGACCGCCTGGCACCAGGCCTGGGACGCTGGAGCCCGCCCCAGGCCAGCCCTGCCGGCCCGTGGTCTCGAGCGTGATCCGCCACACGGGGGAGAGTCCTGCTCCTGCCCACGGCCCTTTGGCCCAGAATCGGGACCAGGGACTTTGCGACGGTAGAGGAGAAGGGCACCGGGAGCCTCTGTCGGATGCGCGCCTCCCCATTGGCACCAGCGTGGTAGCCGGTCAGCCCGGTCGGCACAACCCTGCTGGCCCAATCACCTCCTATCAAGGTCAGCAGGCAGGGTGGCCTGCTGCAGTTCAAAACTGCTCACCAAAGAGTTACGAAAATGACTTGTCAAAGAAAGCCAGCCCTCTGGTTTCTGTCCCCACCCCCAGCCCCCCTGTCCTTTGCCAAATGATCCCCATGACTGGGCAGAGCGGTGTGATACCAGCTTTTCTGAAGTCCCCACCCCCAGTGTCTGCAGGGGCCGTCAAGCCCATCTTACCCCAGACGGCTTCGGTCACCCAGCCTGTGTTCATGGGACCGTCTGTGCCTCAGGGAACTGTGATGCTGGTCCTCCCCCAGGGTGCCCTCCCCCCACCTGCCACCTGCCCGTCCAGCGTGATGGCTGTCGGGAGCACCAAGTTACTGCCCCTCGCGCCCGCTCCAGTTTTCATTGCATCCGGTCCAAACTGTGCCCCTCAGTTCGACTTCTCCCGACGGAGGAACTACGTCTGCTCCTTCCCTGGCTGCCGGAAGACCTACTTCAAAAGTTCCCACCTCAAGGCTCACCTCCGCACCCACACAGGTAAGACAGCTGGACCCGCTGGGCCCCCCATGGGGGGGGGGGCACTGTCTGAGAGATCCCAGTTAGGAAGGGCTTTCTGACCTCCATCGTCCCCATTGATGCACAGTCTTTTTAGGGACTTGGGGTTATCGTTAGCATAGTCATCAGTGAGTTGGTGAGTCCATCCAGTTACCTCCATATGCCCTCTGAGTCTGAGACCGGTCCCGTCCATGGTCATCAGGGGGACGCAGCGGCTCCAGGACAGGGTGGACTTTCCCCAGTGAGTGACTAGCTTCTTGTGGGAGTAGAAAACCCTGTCTTTCTCCCAAGGAGCGGCTGGTTTTGAACTGCTCACCTCATGGGTGATAACAGACATGTGGCCAATATGCCCCCCGGCCACGTCCATTTCTCTTCACATTGCAGGAGACCTGTCGTGCTCGCACTTTACAAACTAGACCCCGACACCTGTGGAACATCTTTACCAGTGCAACATATTTAGGTGTTCTCTGAGGACCGAGGAGCCCTGGGGCTTTGATCTGAAAGGTCAGCAGTTCGAAACCACCTGCAGCGTCTCGGGAGACAGATAACTACACAGTCACAGGGCAGCTCCGTCCGTCCGTCTGTCCCTCCGTCCTATAGGGTGCTGTTTGTCAGCATTGACGTGATGGCAGCGCGTAGACGGGTTTCTCGAAGCTTGAAAAGTTGATGTTCCAGACTTGTAAAGCAACGTTGTTTTCATTTCCAGTAGTTTGCTCTGCTGTGACCTGGGGCCACCCTGTTTGCAGAGATCTCCAGAGTCTGCTGCAGGTGGGGCCGAGAATTGCAGTGTGCGACTCTTGTGAGTCCTGTTCCTGGTTTGCTTGGTTTGTCTGGGATGAAGCCTTGGGCTGCTCACCCAGGGTCAGCAGTCGGGACTCGGCAGCCCCTCTTTAGAACTTTGGGGGACAAAGGTGAGGCTTTGGCCCCTTAGAAATGTACAGCCTCAGACCTTGGGGAGCAGCTCTCTCCCGTCTTCCCGGGTCCCTGTGAAGCAGGGGCAAGGACTGTAAGGTGAAGTAAGTGCCTCGGTAGGTAAAGCACTCCGCTTCAAACCACAGAGGTGGTAGGTAGAGCCCTTGGGGCTGCTCTGTGGAAACACGATGTGGCGGTGGGCGGCCGGGGACGCCCGGCGGGGCCGGGGCAGTGCAGCTCTGCTTTAGAGGGTCCCTCTGAGTGGAAATGCACTCACCGTAGTACTTTCCTGTTTGTGCTTTAACTTTGATGCTTATGTTGCCTTTGTAAGATTTGTCTTTGTGCGGTGCAGTTTTGTACTGTGATGAGGTGAGGATTCCCAGGGCAGATCATGCCTGGTACATTTAACCACACATGTACATTTTGTTTCATCTCACCTGTTGCTGGGAGGGATATCCTCTCGACGCACTGTCCCCTTTCCTGTTTGTGTCCATGTGCTTCCTGTCCCACCCCACCCCCCGCCCCCAATCCTTGGGACCGTGTCACTGCATAAATGCGGCCTCTTTGGTGACTCATCACAGTGAGTTCAGTTTGACACCTGGAGCATGACCAAGAGCCGGTATCACGGGGACCTACCTGGTCAGTAAGCTTGATCTGTGATGGCTTGGGTCCACATTGTTTCCAGCACTCTCTGGTGTGATTATTCCTGGAGCCGTTGGTAGCTGGGCACTATCTAGTTCAGGAGTCCTCAAGCCACATGCGGCCTGCTGAGGACATTTATCTGGCCTGCCGGGTGTTTTTGCTGCTGCTGGTGTCCTGCTTAGCAGCCGACTCACCCCGAGCCTGTAGTGAATTTGTTCATAGATTTTTTAAACTGTAGTCCAGCCCTCCAATGGCCTGAGGGACAGTGAACTGGCCCCCTGTAAAAGTTTGAGGTCAGCAAACTTCAGGTGTCAGTTCTTTTGGTCGATTCGTGGTTTCTGTATGTCTTTTGATTTCATCATTCTTCTTTCCTCCAGCTGGGGAGAGAGATATAATTGCCCGTTTGATGACAGGTGGCTCATACGCTTTCAAGAACCTAGCTGTTACTATGGTCCTGACCCCCAGGCCCAGAGACTCTTGCCTGGATGGTCTCTGATTATGTTTTGATTAGTTTTGGAAAGTTTTGTCGGCTTCCCCCTGTGTACTCCCATCACACAGCACAGGTAGATTCACCTCCATCTGCAGGAATGTAAACGCTTCTCTTCCCACACCTGCTCAGTCCACCCGTCCTTGAAGATGGCCACTCCCACAGCAGAGTGTTTCTGCAAGCATCTGCAATCCTCCCAGGGTCTTCCTGCCGCTGGCCTTGTAGAAGTGTGTGGTTTTGATTCTCTGGATCCTGGAACTGATTCTCCACCAGGCTGTCTGTCACAGGAAGAAGGGACGTGTCGGCCTCAGGAACCCCCGGGGCAGGTGTGCCCCGACCTGTAGCGCGCTGTGTGTCAGCACAGACCAGTGAATGGTGGGGTGCTGTGAGGAAAAGACAGACTCGGCGGGAGTTTCCATTGCGCTTTACTCTAAAATGTACTTGTGATAGGGATTTCAAACCCTCTAGTCACGGCAGCTTCTGTTGACAGAATGAGGTATTTGGGCCTTGTAAAGGAATGAGCTGCTGGCTTGACCCATGAAGAGCAGCACCAGCCTCTTGGCCTTGGCCGAGAAGAGTCCCCCACTCCCCTGGCAGCTCAGTTCACAGCCCCGTTCTCACAGTCCCCCTCTGCCTGGCTCTCCTCTGTCACCACCCCCCAAGCCGTCTGACGTCACCCGTGCCACATGTCATGGCAGAGCCTGATGCTGGTGGTGGTGACTTGTCATTGCCAGAGCTGCAGTGTGCACTGTCATGGTCAAGCTGCAGCTGCTCGGGCTCCTTAGCGAGCCCGCCTCCCCGTTCCTCCCCGCCACCTCAGCTTCAAACTGAGGACAGAAGCACAGTTCAAATCCAAGACAACCGCGGGAGGTCAGGAGTCCATTTAGAACCCCATAAAGCAGATGTTCAGAACAAGCTCTTGGGGTGGGGGGGCAGAGGGAGGTGTCCCAGTAGCTGCAGGCATGAGTTTTGTCTTGAAAATAAGAAATACTGGAGCCTTTTAAAGGTGGGCACTTTGGGGAAGCAATGTTATAAGATAGCCTCTGATAAGATTGTTTCCCGTCCTTGCTACCAACCTAGAAAGTGTAGAAATGGAAGCGTGGTGAGAAGAGGGGTGTGTGTGTGTGTGTGTGTGTGTGTGTGTGTGTGTGTGTGTGTGTATGTACTGCCCTTCCCTGGCATTCTGACTCACCCCTCATTCCTGCACGTGCTCTGAAGCTTGGACTGGATCAGCGGTTCCCAACCTCCCTCATGCCCTTTCATTCAGTTCCTCATGTGGTGACCCCCAACCATAACATTATCTTCGTTGCTACTTCACTGTCATTTTGCTACTGTGATGAGTCATCATGTAAATATCTTGAGATTTAGGATGTGTTTTCATTGTTATAACTTGTACGTAATGAAAGCATAATGATTAATCACATAACAATATGTAATTATATATTATAAAATAGGTCTGAGCCCTGGTGGCATAGTGGTTGTGCGCGGGACTGTGGCCCACTGGGTTGGAGGTTCAAATCCAGCAGCAAGGCTGGGCCTCCTACTCCCACCATCAGAGGGCAGTGATGCCCCCCCAAAAAAATTAAAAATATATATTTGTAATCACAAGTAAGTGGAATTTTGTCTTGGAGCATGGTGTAGCATGAGTAACAGGGACTCGTCTGTGAGGGTATCAGCATGTGGGTGGACAGCTAGAGAAGTGGTGTCTCTTAAGACCATCAGAAATAGGTGTTTTCCCATGGTCTTAGCTGAGGCGACCCTGTGAAAGGGTCGTTTCTCACACACACACACACACACACACACACACACACACACACACCAGTTGAGAGCTGCTGCACCAGATGAACGTGAGTTGAGAACAGACCCTTGGTCTCTTCTTTGACTCTCTTTCAAGAGTCCTAACCTGCCCCTGGGCCATGAGTAAAATGACTTTATACTTAGAAACCTTGAGAAAGATGATGTTGTGGCCTTGAGACGTGATCCCTTCCCCTCTCACGTGTGCTGTGTGTCCTCCCAGGGGAGAAGCCCTTCAGCTGCAGCTGGGACGGCTGCGACAAGAAGTTTGCTCGCTCGGACGAGCTGTCCCGACACCGGAGAACTCACACGGGGGAGAAGAAGTTTGCGTGTCCCGTGTGTGACCGGCGCTTCATGCGCAGCGACCACCTGACGAAGCACGCCCGGCGGCACATGGCGGCCAAGAAGATTCCCGGCTGGCAGGCAGAGGTCGGCAAACTGAACAGACTCAGTGCCGCCACAGCCACAGACAAGCCTGGGAGCCCTGGGGGGACCCCGGCCCAGCGGCCAGCCAGGGAGTGACCCCTGGGAGATGCACAGAGCTTTTCTTCAGGAATGGAAGTGACACAAAAGGTTATCTCCCCTCCAGAAAAACTGTTTTTGGAGAGTTGGGGGGCGTTGGGGAGCTGGTTCTGAAGAAATTATGTTCACTTTTCTTTTTCAGTTGGGACCCTGTTCACTATCTTTTGTAGTTTCAGGATTTTGGTTGTTGTTGTTGTTAAAGGAAATTTGATAAGCGGCATCACCAGCATTCAAGCAAACATTTCGGCAATAATGTTTACAAAATCTGGATTTTTGCAGCCTTTCTATTCGTGTTTTGTAGCAATGAGACAGGGTACTGATTTTTATACTGTTTTCTATAAAAAATATTTATATTGCTGGTGCTCAATCCACCAGTTTTTACGTAGATGATTTTGCAACCTGCTTTTCAATATTGAATAACAAAGTTTTATATATTCATCATTTTTAATAAAGTTGACACATTGTCCAGCCAAGAGCAGATCACAACTTTCCAATTAGGCCTTTTAGATCCAAGAGTGTTTCAGAATCAGAACTGGTAAAGGGGTCTCCGAGAGAACAGGAAAAGCAGGACTGGCGGCATTTTCTAGAGGAGTTCCCAGCAACCATTCCTTCCAAGTCTAGTCCAAGAATCAAACACTTGGGTTAGCCAGGAATACTTCACCTGTGCCCAGGTGTGGTTTGTGAAAGGTGTGCTCAGAGGGGGCCCTGGTGTCCCTGAAGCTGAGGGGAGCAGGAGCAGGTGGGCGGGTGGGGGGTTGACATGAGTCTGTGGGCTGTTGCTCTGTGAGAATCGGACCAGTCATAGACCCGTTCCTGTTTGTTAGAAACCCCCAAAGATAATGTTCGGCACCCACCCCCAGCCCGGACTTAAATGTAAGTTGACTTCTGTTGATGTGGCCTTAGCCATAGTGTATTGTGAGTAGAATGGCTTCTCCAGACACGAGTGAGGTCCAGGTGCGGCTGTCGTGCTCCTGTGTGGTCAGTCCTTGAGGAAGTCTTAAGAGTCCACTGGAGACGGGAGTCAGGCCGAAGAGCAGGGGCCGATCCCGCTGTGCTCCCGAGCTTCCCTGTGGAGGAGCAGGGTCGTCAGGGAGCGAGAGAACAGACGTCCCTCCGAGCCGGGTGAGCGCGTGTCCCAGGCAGACCAGCGGTGTGGCCCTTTGTCCAGTAAGCCACCGGAACTGCTCAACGCTGTCGAAAGCAACAGGCGACGGAGACACCACCAGGAGCACATGGACTGTTGCGCTGCTGCTTAACTCTGGTAACATGTCCTACTGTGCAGTGGGCATGCAGATTTTGGCTTTACGTTTTATGTATTGGCATTTACCGATAGTGAAATGATGGCAAGGTGAGATAATGGACGATTAAATGCTTTTTTTCTATTCCAGTCTCCGTCATCTTTGATCCAGGCAGTCTCACCTGCGTTGCGTATACATTGTATGCTAGCTGCCATGTGGCACACATGTAAGAAAGTGCTGCCTCTACTCATGAGGGATTTCATGGTTTGGGGATACTGCCCCAGTTGAGTACCGCTCCTTGTCAGAAGACCTCATATGAATTGCAAGAGAACCATAATTAAATGTATATACGCCTTGTGGTTTTCCCCAGAACCCATGTCTCCAATCAGCGTAGACAGTTTGGACTGTGTATGTCACAATTGGCATCTCATTTGCATTGTTAGACAATTAGGACACGCAGAATCCTGTCAGGTAATGCCCAGTCTTGGTTACAAAGAATTTTCCTTCTCTGAGGAATGTTCTTCTACAGAGTCGATGTCCTGAAAATAGATGCTTTGATTCATGCTCCCATTTCCTGACTTTGTTTAGAAATACTTTCTGTCGATAAGATGACTCCCATCGTTCTGCGTGCCGGCTGGGGGGACACCATCCCATCCCGGGGAGTCACTGAGCAGCGGCCGCGTCCCCAGTGCACTTTATTACCTGAGCAAATGTGCTTGGGCTTCTTTTGACCTTGAGCCTTTTAAGTAGTTTCAGTAATGGAAATTGAATTGTCTCATTACGTTTTATGTAACAGACCCTGACTTCTTATTTAAACGAGTCTGTGTATTGTAACTCTGCTCCTATAGATTGTATAAAACTGGTTTGCTAACTGGACTGGTGGTGTGAGTGTCATTTCGTTACTCCGTAACCGTTTTGCTCACAGCTTCCTGCAGGACCTGGTGAACTGCTCCTGTTTGTTTACAAGTCTTAAGTCTTCATGCAAGTGTAAAGCCTTGCCTTCTGAGGAGCGCCAGGTGGTCTCAAACTGCTGACCTGCAGTTAGCAGCCCAACACGTATCCACTGCCCCACATGGGCTACGGTGTGTCTGACCCATGACCCACACCCCGGGATTTTCAGTCACCTGGAACACACCCGTGAGGGTTGGACATACAAGCCGCTGCCCCGTGTATTCAGGGGCCCAGACAGCATGTGGGTGGACCCAACAGTCGCCCTCCTCTCTCTGGGCTTTGTGTTTGCTTCTGGGGTGCCTTTTGCATTCCTTGAGGGGTCTTCCAGGAAGATGGGCAAAGGGCCTGCCGCATGTTGGGGCTGCTGGTCCTGAGGCAAAGGGAGGCTGGGTGCTGAGTGGCTGTGTGCTCCCTCCTGCTGCTCCTCGTGCTGGTGGGTAACTCTGCAAGAGACCGAGTGGGAGGGTTTCTGGACCTCTTAGTAGCGCTTGGAAGCCTTTTTCCTTCCTCTGCACCCTCAGCCCAGGGGGTCAGCGCCCTTAGTGGAGCTGTCGTCTCAGACCTACTTCTGGGGCACTTTCTCCCGAGAACCCGCTCTCGCTGGGGCTTTGCACCCATGCACCACCGGAGCTGCTTCTGTGGGTGCTGCATCTGATGGCAGTTCGTTTGGTTTCTGATTTTTTAAAAATTTACATGTTATGAAGCAAGCTGCTTTTTGATAGAGATCTTATCCTACCCATCCATCCACCTGTCCACTTGTCCATTTACCCACTCGTCCATCCACTCACCCATTCAGCAAATATTTAATAAACTGTTCTATTGTGGTGGAGGCAGAGAATCTCAGATCATCCCCATCCCTGACCTTGCAGAGCTCATAGTCTCGTGAGAGACAGACTTGAAAGCACATGAGGCGTGGTGGTGATGTACAACTCTTCTTGACTTCATCGAACTCTTAAATTGTGTATATGTGCATTATATGTCAATAAAATAGTTGGGGGGGAGGGGCGCGGGGAGAAGACATGAAGTTTCAATAGAAAAAGCCCAGTGAAAGAAGAGGAGTGGAGAATGCCGTGCGGTGCCTTGAAAAGCTTCAAACCCATTCAGTCCAGTTTAACCCCCTGCTGAGAGTGCATAGGAAAAGGTAGTCTAGAATTAAAATTATTTTTAAAAAGTCGAGACTTACTGGACTGGCTGAAACTGGAGGGGTTCCCAAGGCTATCATCCCGAGACACACCCTTTAATCTGATTGAAAACCTGTCCTAGAGGTCCCCTCTCACCTAAACAGCAGTGCGGCTCATAAAATAAAGACCACTTGGGACTACTCCAGCGATCCCAACTCACTGAGTGTGCGCTGCAAGCAGAACAGGCCCCTGAGAGGTCAGAGACGATGACTCCACAGGAGATAGAGCCTCGTCTAGCGTCTGTGGAGCAGCTGGGGGTTTTGAACTAACCCCACTAACCACTCTGCCGCCAGGGCCCCTTGTGAGTGAGGACTATGTTTCTGTCAAAAAGAAAAGAAAGAACCGACATGAGCCCCCCCAGTCAACATGTACTGAGCAGAGTTTGAGGGTGGGGGGAGGGCAGGGAACTAGATTACTGGACATGGAAGCACTAGGATAAATCTCCGAGAGAAATGAGAGACGGGGAGAAGATGTTGACCCCTTGTGGGAAATGTAACCAATGTCACTGATCATTAATGAAGTTGTGAAATAGCAGTGATGCCCCCCCCCCAAAAAAAACAAAAAAAGTTGCGAAGTAGGAACATAATTGGCTGTGTAAACTGTCCCCCCACCCCCGCCTCAGCACAATCAGATACTGTTTCAAACAAACAAACAAAGGTACAATAAAGAGTTTTTTCACGCATTCAAAAACAAGCAATTCAGCAGCAGCAGTCAACATGCACTTGAAATATTAGTGGAACTCCTTCAGCATTGAGGAAGATGAATCCTGGAGGGAAATAGAGATCTGTCCAAAAGAATAAAGAGCATGAGGAACAATAAAGGTGTGTGTGTGTCTGAAGAACACTTTGTTCTAATAATCTGGCACTCTTTGATACTCATCTTCCAGACAGGATCACTAAAGACTAATGTGCACATAAGCAAATGTGGTGAAGAAAGGTGATGGTACCCGGCTATCAGAAGGCATATAGTATCTGGGGTCTCTAAGGCTTGAAGTTAACAGGAGGCCCTCTAGCAGGGAAGCAACTAAGTCCACATGAAGAAAGCACACCAACCAGTGGATAGCCCCCCACAGAAGGTTACAAGAAAGGGATAGTTCAACCAGGATGCAATATGGCGCCAACGAAACACATCATTCCTCTAGTTCATGAGTGCTTCCTCCCAACCCCGCCCCCCCTCAAACTTCCCTGACCCCATTCTCCCTTACGAATCCGGCTAGACTGGAGTGCATACATTGGTACAGATAATAGCTCTGGACACGTGGAATCCAGCACAGATAATCCCCTCAGGAACAGTAGTGGGAGTAGCGATATTATGATGGTAGGGGAATAAGGGAAGGGGGGGGGGGGAAGAGGAACCTCATCACAAGGCTAGCTATGTAGCACTCCCAGGAGGACGAATAACAAACGTGGGCAAAGGGAGATAATGGACAGTGTAAGACACAAAATAACAATAGCAATATATAATTGATCAAGGATTCCCGAGAAGAGGGGCGTGGGGGAGGGGAGGGTAAAAGTCTTGGGGATACCAAGGACTCAAATAGAGAATTTTGGGAAATGCTGATGGTGACATATGACAAGTGTGCTTAATACAGTTGAAAAATGGATTGTTATAAGATTTGTAAGAGCCCCTCAATAAAATGATTAATTACAAAAAGATGTGTGTGCCTGTGTGTGTATATATATAGTGACAAACTGAGCCACTGACCTCTAAACCCGTGCATCAAAGAAGAAACCAGGGGTGAAAAACAAAACGAGGAAGTATTCTGAACTGCATAAAAATGAAAACACAGCATGTTGAATGTGTGGACCGCGGCCAGCGGAGCCCGTTGCTGCTGCTGGGCCCCGCTGCCCTGTTGGTTCCAGCTCATGGTGTCCCTCTGTCCAGTGGACCAAAGCACTGTCCAGGCCTGTGGGTCAAGCTCTCCACTGAGGGCTGGCCCTTTCTCGCTGACGCACCACTATGTCAGCCTGGTGTCCTTCCTAAGTATTACGTGCCTCCCAGTAACAGGTCTCGTGTTCTCGCTTCTCAGGAGCATTCTGACTCCTGTCCTCCGAGATGAAGGCCTTTGTTCTTCTGGTAGTCTGGAGTATGTTCCGTTTTCTCCACCAATGTTACGATGCAGATGCACCGGTTCTTTGTGCTTTCTGACTCACTGTCCAGTGTCCTCATGACTATAGGGAACAGAAAGTATCATGGCCTGGCTCGGACACACCCTCGTCCTCCAGGTGGTAGCACTGCTCTCTGATACTTTTAACAGGTCTTGTGCGACCGAGTTGTCAATGCAATATGTCCTTGGCTTTCTGGACTGCGCCTCTGTGAGCGTTGCCTCTGGGTCCATGGAGGATGAGCTGCTGGCCCATTTCTGTCGTCCCTCCATTGATCACGGGGTTGCTTCTTGGTGCTTTCGGCTGATGGGTGGTCTATTCGGAAGGCGATAGTCTTTGATGCTTCAAGCTCTCCTCCCTTTCAGTAGACCAGGTGTGGCATCTATATACTTCAGGGCCGGGTCTTCTCCCAGTCCGGATGCCCCATTGTTCTTCCTTAAATCCAGTCTCTCGGATTATACAGATTGAGTAAGCAGGGTGAAAAAAACACAGCCCTGACCCACGTCTTTCTGGATTTTGAACGACAGTGTCCTCGTGTTCTTGTCGCTGAACACGTACAAGCCTCACATGAGCGCATTGACGTGTTCTGGAATTCCCCTGACCCAGGCAATTGAATGTCTTTCCGTACTGAATAAACCACAGGCCCACATCTCCGTGTCATTCTCTGCCTTCGGCCACGCTCTCGCTGACACCAGCAGTGACTGTCCTTGCTCCATGTCCTCTCCTCAATCCGGCTTGAATCGCTGCTGGCTCCCCGTCTGGTGTGGTCGTTTTTAGAAGATTGTATTTGCAGGTGATGGTAATGATAGTGTTCATAATGCCTGCACTCCATTGGACACCTTGCTTTGGACTGGCACACACGTGGATCTCCCTCAGTCGGTCGACCAGGTAGCTCTCTTCCCATTTTCTCCGTGTGAAGGCGTGAGTGCTTCCAGGGCGGCCTCAGTTTGCAGAAACATCTCCCTTGGCACGCTCGCAGTTCTCGGAGCCGGTTTGGGCTTGCTTTTTCCAGGGCCTTCAGTACAGTTTGGACTGCCCCCCTAGTAGAATCACTTCTTGATCGAGCCTGTGTCTCTTTGCCATCTTCTTGTGATGCTTCCTGCTTTGTCCCATATTTTGCCCGTAGACCCTTTCAACACGGCCGTGTGAGGCTTGAGTTTATCTCTGTAGTTCGGTCAGCCCGAGGAACACCAGCCTGTCCCTTCCTTTGGGTGTCCCAGCCCCGGGTCTTCTCTGGACATCTCATTCTCATGCTGTGCTCGGTCTTCTCCTCCTCGAGCGGCACTGTCGAAGCTCTGTTCACCAGTTGCGTGCCATTTTCTCTGCTCATTGACGGGCTCTGTACTGAACGGCAAATAATGGAGTCTGTCCTGACATCCTCTGTAGGCTTGGCTCTCTTCCCTGCCTCCTGGCTCTTGGGCCGTCTTTCGCTGCTTTGTGTCTGGGGACCTCCCCCAACGTGGTTGGTCTTTGGTCGTCGGTGTTCAAGGCGGCAAACTTATTCTTACAGTCATTTCTAAATGCAGGTGGGATTGCTCTTCCTTTTCATGTAAGACTAGCGGATGTGTTTTCATCCACTTCAGCTTCAGTTTGAATTTCCCCAAACTCACTGCCATGGAGTCTATGCGGACTCATAGTGACCCCTGCAGGTTTCCAGGACTGTGCCTGTTGCGGGAGTTGAGATCCTGGCCTTCTCCCGAGGAGCAGCTGTGGGTTCAGGCCGCCTCCGCCGAGGACAGCAGCTCCCCACGGAGTCACCGTGGCGGCACCAGGGCTCAGCGTGAACTTGCTGTGAGCACTTGATGCTCCGTTCTGTAACTGGACCCTGGCCTTGCTCTGACTGCTGAGACGAAGCTTCTCCAATGTCTCTTTCCACAAATATATTCCGTTTGATTCCTGTGTCTTATTTAGCGACTCCACAGGCTGTCGCTGTCATTGATGATAAGGAAAGAAAAGGTCTTTTCAGTAAATTGGTCTTGGTATCTGGTCACATTTATATCAAGAAGGCCATACTTTGTTATGCTTGATGCTTTTCCTTTGTGTCCGACTTTCACATTCTAGTCACCAGTAATTATCAATGAATCTCTCAGAAATAATAGTTTCACCGATTATACAATTCACGCATCATACATTGCCATAGTTAATTCTCTTTTTTATTTTTATTTATTTATTTATTTTTAGGCATCACTGCCCTGGTGGTGGGAGTAGGAGGCCCAGCCTTTGCTCCTGTGAGTGGGAATTGAACCTCCGTCCCAGTGGGCCGCAGTCCCACGCACAACCACTACGCCACCGGGGCTCAGCCCGAGAGTTTATTGCTAACCAAGGTTTCTATGTACTTCGTGGGATGATTACAGGTAACCACACGTCACAGGAAGGGCTATACAGTAGGCATACACATCACAGGCAGGGGATGCACCGCAGGCATAAGCGTGACAGGAAGGGGATGAGCGAGGGGTGTACATGTGACAGGAAGGGGAGGGACTAGGGTAAAGTGACCAGACTTTAAGGGGGACACCATTGACCGGGCGGAGGGGGGAGTGGGTTCTTGATTAAAAATTTGGTCTATATGGAGCAACAAAAATTTTCATAGAATGCAAAAATAGTATCGTAAAGTATTTATTTTAATTTTTTTTTTTAGATTTTTTTTGAGGGGGGACATCACTGCTCTCCGGCGGCGGTGGGAGTAGGAGGCCCAGCCCCACTGCTTGAATTGAACCTCGGTCCTAGTGGGCCGCAGTCCCGCGCACAACCACTACGCCACTGGGGCTCAGCTCCTATTTATTTTAATTTTAAAACACCGTGGGACATTGTTAAATTGTTAAAAAAAAAAAAAACAAAAACGGGACATCTGGTCACTTTGGACTAGGGGTGCACATGGCAGCCTAATCTGGATCATCCTTGGGTGGGTTTAACCTCCCTGAGATCCCTCAAGGAAGAAGGCTACTACTATCCTTATCAGAAGGGAGTGGGCCCTACGGGTGGACCAGACTATACGACCTGATTGCTCTCAATGACTGATAATCCTGAGGGAGAAGAACCCCTGATCTGTATCTGGTGACCTCCAAGTATATAGTCACTTCCCATGTGTAGCAAGTTTGGCATATATTTGGGGGAGACATCTTGGGAGAAATCTTTATGTTTCCCATACCTCCCCACTTCCAAATTCATCATTTGCTCCCCAATTCCCCTAACCCTTCTTTTCCAACTCCTGTTCTGATAAACAATTGTATCAGTTGTCTTCAAGCATAAACTGGGGAACCTAACAGAAACAATTTTTAAAAACCCACACAAAACAGAAATAAATCATAATAATTCAAAGAAACACATTCACATCAAGTGTAACAAAGAAAAGACCACCAGCAACATTAAAAAAGCCAGAGAAAAAAATTCCTGTCATGGAACAAGTGAGAAATATTTAAGTGTAGAGGAAATCCAGTTAGGGTCAAGAGGCAGGTCAACAGTGTTTTAAAATTTGGTTTCATGGGCGAATTACTGACACTATTAGCAAAAACACCCTCAGGGAGATGATCTATAAGATTCTCTGTCCCACTCCCACCAGAGGGCAGTGATGCCCTCCCAAAAAAAGATTATCATAAGTCAAGAAGGAAATCCCTAAGGGGAGCCAGCCACACAAACATGGATGCAGGGATGGATTTTGGATGCACGCAATCTTTGCTCCAATCTGTTGGCAACGCCCAACCCCCCAAACGCCCCCCAAACGGAACTATGGCCAAACAGCCGTTCCAGGAAAAACAGCAACCACAAAATGTTCCAGCATGAAATGCTCCAGTGAGCAGCATCGTTGACTCACCCTCCCTTCTGGCCCTGTTCCCCTGCTTTGCAAACACTTCCTCCTTGCCTACCTATAACTACCCTGACACT
>PVJH01006005.1:0-106214 GCA_004026705.1 Nesogale talazaci | reverse complement strand
GGTGGCCCTGCTGGTATTTGAAACACCACTGACACAACTTCCAGTCTCACAGCAACACACAAGCCACCACACACAGTCAAGTTGTGGTTACCGCACTTACCATTTTTAGCAACCAGGCTTGTGTTGCTATCTTCTGCCAGAATGTTATCACAGACTTGGTTGTCTTATCTACTGCTGTATATCTAGTGCCCAGGCCTAGAGCCTACCACCTGGTAGGCACGCAATAAATATTTACCAAATAGCTCAACAAATGAATGAAAACTCAAGGTCATCCAGCAAGTAAATGGCAAAAAGCAAGGGCATACAGCCAGCTGTCTGGTCCTAAAGCCCAGACATTTAAACACTGTGCTGTGCTAGACTGGCCCAGAGAGGGAGGCTTAACTAGGATAATGAATCTGACACCACTTTTAAAACGGTGATGTGCTTGAACACATCAAGGAATTATCATTATTCCGTTCACTGTTCGACTATCTATGCAACTGGGGATGCTAATAACCTGGCCTACCGGCTTGGTAAGGATGTTTTGTGGGGTTCTAGTGAAATAATGGCTGGGGACTCCTTTATAAAAGTGAAAATTTCTGCATTGTGGAAAGGACTCTAAAGATTCGTCCCATGCCAGTGGCTTCCTCAGGCTCCCATCCTCTGCTGCAAGTTTGACATTAATATTGCTGACAGCAGAGGGGGGAGTTGAGGGAGACTGGGGGAACCCAGAGAGTCTGCATCCCAGTAATTAAACATGTCGGGACTGAAGCCCTGCCAAAGGCAGCATCTGGTTGCAATTACCAGAGGGGACCGAAGTGATTAGTCACCTTTATAGTGAGAGCCAGGCCGGTCCCCTGGGTTCCTCCCTTGAGAAGGTCTTCTAACTAAGCTCAGAGTCCCCCCTCCCTGCTCCCACCCATTTCTCGGGGTGCCCCGGTCCTCAAACACTGTCTCAGCTCATTGAACGAGACCTTCATTGAAAACCACCCTTTCAGTTCTTCTTATGTTTGCAAAAGCCGGGTTAAGATTCTTTGGTATGGCATAGGCCAGATTCGATTTTTCTGAACTTCAATTTCCTCATCTGTAAAATGCGAGTATTTCGAATACCTTCACCATAGGGTTGTTGTTAAGTTAATAAAGATAGAAATGTGGTGGAATAATAAGTCAGAGTCTGACTTAATAGAGTAAATGAATAAATAGTAGCCCTTATTATTGTCTAGTGCTAGGCCAATCACTTTTTATTCACTTTGTTCCATTGCCCCCAAAACCCTGTGAGATAAGTACTCTCATTATCCCTGTTTAGAGGTTCAGAGTTTAGTGACTTCTGAAGATTAAGCAATGGGGTACATAGCAGAACCAGGATTCAAACTAGGCTTGCTGGTCTCTAGTGCCCTTGTTTTTTCTCAAACCAAGCGCTGGGATCTCTTGTTTGCTTTGTTCATTGATGTCTTATGTTTTCACTCAAGCCTACAAAGTGTCTAACAAATAAGCAAGGTCAAACAACAAGGCCCCTAGTCCATACGTACCTACCTCTTACAGTGGAAAATGATGACTTTTGTACATTCATCCTTCACACAGCACACACTGAGAATCTGCTCTGTGCTGGGCCCTGTGCCAAACACTGGGAATAATGAGCTCAAGGAACATATTGAAAGATAAATAAGGTGCAGTCTAGCCACAATCCAATGGGAGAGACAGAAACGTAAATAAATTATTGCAGTTATAAAGAATTAAGTTGTGATTTTACTTTAAATGGAGGAAAGTGCAGAGAGACGTGAAATGTGTTGAAGACAGGAGGTGGGGGCAGACCGGACAATCGATGTGAAAAGGGGCACGGCGTATATGAGCTAGCGATTCAGGGGGATGTGTATGTGCTGGGGAAGAGGAAAGGCTTCCTGGAGGAGGTGGTGAGTGAGCTGGCTCTTACAGGATGGGTAGAGTTTCTTCCGTAGGGGGAGGTCTCGCAGCCAGAAGTGTTTCCTTCTCTGACTTGTGGAAACAGACCCCCCCACTCTGACAAGGTGCACTCGAAAGGAGCTGGGCAGGGGAAGCCAGGAGAGCTGGTTTGGGGAGAGACCCCGAAGGTCCAGGATTCACTTCTAGTCGGACAAGCTTGTGGAGGACCGAGACAGGAGTGGAGACAGGGAACAGAGAGGCGGGGAAATGCCAGTGACATTGGTTGCATGGGCCATCATGGGGTGCTGCTGAGAGTGTGGATGGGGAGCACTGTCAAAACATAAAAGGGAAGCCAAGAATTGTGAACCTTGGCTGGAGTAACAGTGATGAATTCACCTCTTCCTTTGGTTGTCGCTAGTAACCACCAAACTGGCTCTGATTCAGGGTGACCCCAAGTGTAATAGAAAACAAGGCTGTCCAGTGCAGCACCGGCTTCACGATCCTGGGCATGTTTGAGCCCTTCCTCGAAGCTCCCTGAAAGTGCCTGGTGCTTTGAGGCAGGGAAATGGAGTTTCCTGATGTAAGAGCCCCAGAAGAGGCTTGGCATGACCAGGGGTGCTTGGCGTGCTCTGATCGCCTGTGAGGACCTGAAAAGATGGGTCAGGTGTGTGGTCACCCTGAGCAACGGTTTCACCTTATTTCACTCATCAGACACTCCTTGGCTGGGGGACCCCCTGAGACTGTGGCCCTCAGACACCTTCCGAACCTTGAACGGCACCCACCCCGGAGGGACCTCCTTTCAGCCGAACATTAGAGAGCTCCAGAAAGGGGACACTTGTGAGCAACGTGTTGCTCAAAACAAAGAAGCCAGCAACCAAGTTAGTTCAGAAGGCAGGAAGGGACAGGACAGAAGGACAAACAGAAAGGAGGAACCAGGAGGAAGTAGGGAAAGCGCTGTTACATTGAGGGGATTGTAGCCGTGTGATCTCATGATACAAAGTTGTTTATATCGTTGAGTGGAAAATAAAATTTGCTCTGTAAACTTATATATATGTGTGTGTATATATATATAATATTTTCTACTTTCTAGGATGGCTATTATCAGACTCGAAAGCAGGAACACACAGAGACTGGATGCTAATGTTCATTGCAGCAGTATTCACACTATCCCAAAGAAGGAAGCAACCTCAATGTCCACCGGCAGATGAACACATGCTCCAAAGGCAGTGCGTCCACGCAGTGGGATAAGCCACAAAGAGAGATGAACTTCCGATACATGCTGCAGCAAGTTAGGTCGAGAAGTGATTGTGCTGAGTAAAATCAGACACACAGATCACTCCCTTTTGCCCATCTCTCTACAACACGCATCCTGCTGTAAGAGTCATTCAGCAGCAGAAGCAGTAGGCAGGGCGGCCAGTAGTTAGGCAGTCTGCCTTCCCTATCTGAGATTCTCTGAATTTGCCTATTTACTACGTTGGTTTCCCTGCACAGCCTGACATAGTATAGCAGAAGTTTAGTGAGTGCTCTTGTTCTTAGGCAAATTTTTGTTGTACTTACAACAAAATACTTTCCATTTGACCATTTTTTAGGTGTACAGTTTAGTGACCTTATCTGCAGTCATCATATTATACAACTACCTCTTTTTAATCCCCCTTCACAGAAATTCAGCACCCCCTTCCACAGTAACGTCCCATTTTCCTTTCCCCAGAGCTCATTAGCCAATCAACGTTGACCTCTATGTACTTGCCTCTTTGGGATCTTTCACATAAGTGGGACCAAAGAATATTTGCGTGCCTGACTTAGTTCACTCGGCATAGTGAGTCTTACAGTGGGATGAGGATGTGGAGAGGTGCACAAAAGGGAGTGACTCATTTTGTCTGTGAAGGGGGAAGGCCTTTTCAGCTGACCGTCTCAGCATGGGGAGGACCTCCCCCAGTCTGGGGAGTGAAAGGCGCCTATTCGCAGGAAAGGAACCGTTTCCTCCTCGAGTGAACTGTGTAGGGAGTTGTCCAGAGGCTCTGCGAGGCACCGTCCCCAAAGGAAGGCAGCCTCAGTATTTATTTTAGTTAGCCTCTTGAAAAAAAAAGTCTCCTGAATTGACAGGAATTCTTCCTGAGCTTCGGGAAAAGCAGCATGTAGGACATCCCTTTTCAAGCCTCCTGAAGGGGTCGCTGCTGCCTCAGGCTGCAGGTGCTGCCCCTGGACTCAGCCAGTCCTTTCCAAGAAAACTCCTGAGGACAATTTTGCTGCCGTGGTGGTGGTGGTGGTGGTGGTGGTGGTGGTGGTGGTGTGCACTCTGGCTGGCCCTTCCTTCTTTGAGGAGGGGGCTCGGCAGTGGCAGTGCCCTGGGACCTGAAGGAATCATCTGAGCTCAGTCAGTAGCATTTGGGAGGTGGGGCATAATGGGCATGGATAGCCTGGCTAGCCCTCTGTCTCTGGGTCACCACAAGTTTATTAAAATAAAAGAGACTATGGGTAAATGCTGCCATCTGTGTTGTCCCCCATCTCCAGCAAATCAGGACCCAGACTAGTCTAAGGGGTTATAACTGCTTGAAAAACAGTCCACAGACTTAACCGAACACCCAAACTCCCCATGCTTCTGGGACTTCGATCCTTGAGCTCATTCCTCAGCATCTCTGCTCAGGAAGGTGGGGTGGGCTCCTCTGTGCGCTAGAGGGGAAGACCCCTAAGTCTGCCTCACGGACGGCGAGGCCTTTAAGCCTTGAGCTCCACCGCGGGGCTCCGTGCCAAGAGCCCCCGTGAGCCATGGCCTCGAAAGGGCAGCGGTGATTTTCTTCACATAAATATATCGCACTTAAATGAGTTTAGACAGCATGACATCAGAGAGTAATTAAATTGGTTTGGGTTGGAATTCCGCTTCCAATTCCTGAGTTCAGGTTTGTAAAAGATTTTTCTGAGCACCTGCAGGCGTGTGTGTGTGTGTGTGTGAAGTATTTTCACTGGAAAGGATTCAAAACTTAAAAAAAAAAAAAGAAGAAGAAAGAAAAAAAAAAAAGCTGGAGCACACAGGCAGCATTACGCCATTCTTCCTTCTTGGAAAAATCCCTCAGCCTTATACAAGCCTCCTTCAAGCCCTCAGTCGGTTGTGCAGGAGAAAGGGGGCGGTCGGCTTTCTCCTTTCAAGAACGAGTTATTTTCAGCTGCTGACTGGAGACGGGTGCACGTCTGGATACGAGAGCATTTCCACTATGGGACTGGATACAAACACACACCCGGCAGACTTAAAGAGTCTCAGACCGAGGAGCAAGCCTTGCCTGCTGCTGCTACCGCTGCTGCCGCTGCCTTTGAGGGCCCACTCCTTTCATGGTGTTTCCTGCCAAACCAGAGGCACCTTCGCTGCTGCCGCCGCCGTTCTCTTGGGTGCCGTGCAGCGGCTGGCCAGAGGATGAGACTCCCCAAACTCCTCACTTTCTTGCTTTGGCACCTGGTTTGGCTGGACCTGGAATTTATCTGCACTGTGTTGGGGGCCCCTGACTTGGGCCAGAGACCCCAGGGGGCCAGACCAGGACTGGCCAAAGCAGAGGCCAAGGAGAGGCCCCCCGTGGCTCGGAACATCTTCAGGCCAGCGGGTCACAGCTATGGTGGGGGGACTGCCAATGCCAGAGCAAAGGGGGGCAATGGGCAGACAGGAGGCGTGACACAGCCCAAGAAGGATGAACCCAAAAAGCTGCCCCCCAGAGCGGGTGGGCCTGAACCCAAGCCAGGACACCCTTCCCAGGCAAGGCAGGCTGCAGCACGGACTGTGACCCCCAAAGGACAGCTTCCCAGGGGGAAGGCACTCCCAAAGGCAGGAGCTGTCCCCAACCCCTTCCTGCTGAAGAAGGCCAGAGAGTCCGGGCCCCCCCGAGAGCCCAAGGAGCCGTTCCGCCCGCCCCCCATCACACCCCACGAGTACATGCTCTCGCTGTACAGGACGCTGTCCGATGCTGACAGAAAGGGAGGCAACAGCAGCGTGAAGTTGGAGGCTGGCCTGGCCAACACCATCACCAGCTTTATTGACAAAGGGCAAGGTGAGGGGGCGGGGTCGCAGGGGCACGGCTCTTGAGGGAGGGGCGTCGGCATGCATGGAGGGGCTTTCAGAGCCCTGGCACTGCGCTGGTGGGAGACGGTGTGCGCGTCTAGCTTGGGGTGGGTGTCTGGGACTCAGCTCTGATGGACCAGGTCCTGGGATGATGGCATGTCAGAGCTGGAGGGCACCTGGGAGTCCCCATGACCAGTTCCTGCAAGGCGCGGAGGGGACCGGTAAAGCCCAGAGGGGAAGCAAAGATCTACTCAGTCACACAGCCAGCTACTGGCAGAGTTGGGGACTCTACTCTAAGACTCCTGGTTGCCTAGCCACACTCTGTAACTCTGGACTATACAAACTTTCCAGGCTCCAGGGGGTTGGTTGTAGGTTTTCAGAGAGAGGAGTAAATCTCCAGCCTCAGAGGAGGGGGCAGAGGAGACAGGGTAGGTAGGGGTGCCTTGGCATCGTGTGTTTAGCTATGTTGGGAGGCAGTAGCCATCGGGTCTAGCCCACACTGTGACCTCAGGGGCACCAAACTCCATCTGAATAACTCAGGATTGTGGAATGAATGGTTTCTGAGAGCCCTTCGAAGGTGAAGACTTTCTATCTTGTCCTGGCAGAAGTGAACGCAGACAATCCAGGGGAAGATCTGTGACCCCCCCTCCCCCAATTCCTCCCCTGATGAGCTGGTATTACTGCTTTGGTTGCCTCTCTAGACTTGCTGGGTGATTTCAGTGAGTCCCTTCCCTACCAGGGCCTCAGTTTCTCCCTAAGTGTGAAGAGAAAGGTGGCCCGACAGATTGTTAAAGTCGTTCTCAACTGACCCATGTGCTGTGGTTCTGGAAGCCTCCGGACGTTGGTTGGCAGTGTGGGGGAGGGGTCAGAGTGGGAGAGACTCCTCATTAGCGCTGGCCTGTAGGGGAATGCTAGGGGGTGGAGGGTGGGGGAGGTACAGAGGCAGTGGGGCTGGCTGAGGTGGGGGAGGTGGCCTGGCTGCTTGCCCAGCTAGGGAAAGCTGTGACCCCTCGGGGGATTGTAAAATAAGTCCTTGTGCCCCCCAGCACTAAGGGAGCTTGGGGAGGGGGCGATGGGGAGTTTAAAAGCCTAATTAGTCACCTTCTAGAGAATACATGAAAGCTCCCCAATGGCAAATTGGTATTTTGGAAGGAGGGCTTGCTGATTTGGACATACTACTGAGCCTCTTGGTGCAGTCTTACAATTATACACACATGCTGAATCACACACACACACACACATACACAGATACTTCTTCCGTACACATAGGGATCTTGCACGTACACATTTTTACACAGTCCTACAAGTGCAATCATACGTACATGTCACATACATTAGTTTTCATACTCAATCATACACGTGTGCACACACAGCAACTGTCACACACACCAAAAAAGGGTAAAAAACATACACAACTAAGTCATTAGACTAAGAAGAATGGGGCTCACTGTGTGACCATTGGTAAGCCACTTGCCCTCTCTGTGCCTCATCTCTCAAACAAGAGCACTAAGATTGCTTTTAAGGCAGTGGTTCTCAGCCTGTGGGTCGTGACCCCTTTGGAGGTTGAACGGCCCTTTCACAGGGGTCACCTGATTCATAACAGCAGCAAAATCACCGTTATGAAGTAGCGACGGAAAGGATTTTCTGGCTGGGGGATCACCACCACCTGAAGAGCGGCCTGAAAGAGTGAGGAAGTTTCAGAACCACTGTTTGATGTTCTAGTAGCAGCAACTGAGGCTCAGAAATAACAAGTTCTAGGCTATGTTCCAACTCAAGTTTTTTCCCTAGCTGGGTGAGCAAAGGCACCTACTCCGTGGGAAGAGGGGGAATGATATCTCCCACCCCAGCGACCTCATGAGCGAGGAAGCGAAATCAGAGCATGGCGGAGCGAGGGAAATGCAGCAGGCAGTTAGAAAGCTGATCGATGGGGCTCGGGTGCGTGCAGGTCAGGGACACAAGCACCCAGAATCACAAAGAGCCTGTCACCTTCCCCACAGCCGCGCACAGAGAAACAGTCCTGTCTGCTCTGCAGGCAAGGAAGCTCTCAGGAAAGGCTCTCAGTGGTTTGGATCTTGGCCCCAGGCAGAGTAGGGAAGAGGTTACAGAAAGCTAGTTCTGTGGCCGCCCCCTGAGACCTGGGCTTGCTGAGGGCGCAGGGGATGACTTCTGGGTGTTCTTTCTAGATGACCGAGGCCCCGTGGTCAGGAAGCAGAGGTACCTGTTTGACATGAGTGCCCTGGAGAAGGACGGACTGCTGGGGGCCGAGCTGCGGATCCTGCGGAAGAAGCCCTTGGACACGGCCAAGCCAGTGGCCCCCGGCGGCGGGCGGGCTGCCCAGCTGAAGCTGTCCAGCTGCCCTAGCGGCCGGCAGCCGGCAGCCTTGCTGGATGTGCGCTCCGTGCCAGGCCTGGGTGGATCTGGCTGGGAAGTATTCGACATCTGGAAGCTTTTCCGAAACTTTAAGAACTCGCCCCAGCTGTGCCTGGAGCTGGAAGCCTGGGAACGAGGCCGGGCAGTGGACCTCCGGGGCTTGGGCTTTGACCGGACGGCCCGACAGGTCCATGAGAAGGCCCTGTTCCTGGTCTTTGGCCGCACCAAGAAACGGGACCTCTTCTTTAATGAGATTAAGGCCCGCTCTGGCCAGGATGACAAGACTGTGTATGAGTACCTGTTCAGCCAGCGGCGAAAACGGCGGGCCCCACTGTCCACCCGCCAGGGCAAGCGGCCCAGCAAGAACCCCAAAGCCCGCTGCAGTCGGAAGGCACTGCATGTCAACTTCAAGGACATGGGTTGGGACGACTGGATCATTGCCCCCCTTGAGTACGAGGCCTTCCACTGTGAGGGGCTCTGTGAGTTCCCCTTGCGCTCCCACCTGGAGCCGACGAACCATGCAGTCATTCAGACCTTAATGAACTCCATGGACCCCGAGTCCACGCCCCCCACCTGCTGTGTGCCCACGCGGCTGAGTCCCATCAGCATCCTCTTCATCGACTCTGCCAACAACGTGGTCTATAAGCAGTATGAGGACATGGTTGTGGAGTCTTGTGGCTGCAGGTAGCGGCACTGGCCCTCTGACTTTCTGGGTGATACTCCCAACCCCCCCCCCCCCCCCGCAGGGTGCTGCTCCCGAGACCCCCCCTCCTCATACTCCTGGACTCATAGAGGGGTCAGGTAGCTGCAGCTTGGAGCACCCACCCAGCCTACAGGAGAGGGCCCCCCCACGTCTCGCTCACTTGCTGTGTGACCCACAAGTGCCCCTGTCTATGGATTTCTGCCCCTCTGCTCCTCTGACTGCAGGGACAGGCTTCGGGCCATCCCACCCCCCACCCCCCCACTCCGGAGACAAGACTTTGAATTGGACCGAGATCCAGGAGATGGTGTTTTCCTACGAGGCTCAGTCTGTGGGTCTCCTTAGCCTCCGGATTCTCCAGGCAGAGCTGGTGTTTTCCTGAGCAGCATCTTTTGGGAGAACCACAGGTGCCACCTCTTTCTCGAATCACCGATGACTGCACCACTGGGGCAGATGAGATGCAGGGTGGGCAGGGATGGGGGAGACGGGGAGAGGGCTTGGGCGGGGGCGAGGCCTTTATGGCTTAGACTGTTAGTTTAAAATGTACATCCATGAGATACAAAGCAAAACTGTGCCTAAACCTTTGGCAGTTTTCTTGTTTGTTTGGAAGGGGGCCTTCGTGAATTTCTGATCCAGGGAGGGGGTGGGGGGTCGCGTATAAACTCTGCTTCTAGGACCTGCTCTCCACCCCACCCCCCAATCCCAGACATTGAAGTGGAATGGGACAGCAAGTATAAGCTCGAGCACCTCTAACCCCATTCTGTCCCTTCCAAGGAGCTCTGGAGCGCAGGAGCCCCATCTGCTCCACGGGGGCCTGACAACAGAGTTCAGTTTTCTTTCCGACATTCCTCAGTCAAGTTTGTTGCCTCCGAAACAAATCCCTAAATGGGAGGGAAATTAGGAGTTTCATTTCCTCTAAAGCCATCTCCCCACTCCATTTGGTAACTGCCCTAGGTCCACCCCTACACACTCACAGAACCCACTGACCACCATTTAAAGGGCCAGCACCTGCCTCCCCACTGGGGAACTTGGTCAACTGGTAATCGCCACCTCTTCCTCTGCTGGGATGTCTTTCTGTTGCTGCTAACCACGGTCCCGCACATGACTTTGTCAGGGGCCCTGTTGCCCTCCGGGATGATACGCACCTTCACTATTCCTTACTACTGACCTATCACCTCCCACCCCCTACAGCCTCCACGTTGGATCCGTGGGCTCCCTAGTCACCCCCACAGACCTAGGCCAGACCCATTTTGACACTGTTTCCTACTTGGGGCTTGGCCCAAAGTCACTTCCCTTCCTTTACTAGAACCACGAGGGAGGCATGGGACACTACCTCTTGGGAGGGTGACACAAGTCTCTCTGGTGGGGAACCTTAGGGACCTGAGGCCTTGGGTTGAAGACTCAGGACCAGGCTCTACTGGGCTGAAGAAAGACACAGGGAGGACCAGGAGAAGAGTCTAGGTCTCTGGGTCCCGCTGAGGGGGCCTCAAATTCCCCTCTACTTCTCTCCAGCAGAGTCTTTGATGCCTGGGGCACCGAGCCCGAGCTGTTTCAACAGCAGGGATGCCTGCCCAGCTCTGGGCAGATCGTGTCCCTTCCCTTCAGGCCTGAAACCTGGACCGTCAGGGGCTAAAGTGAGAGGCCAGTATAGGGAGCAGCCTACCTAAGAGCTGCCTCATTGGCTTGGAAGTAGTTACCTGTCCCTGAGCGGCCAGACTGAGCCTGGAGCCTCCTGGCCAGGCTTCGTTGTGTTTGGCTGGTGGTGGGGTTGGGAGCTCTGGAAGTCAACAAAGGAGCTGCCACGGCAGACAGAGTTCTGATGTGTGCGAGAGGAGAATGAGCCCAGAGGGAGGTGGGAGAAAGCCAAACGAGTGGGCTGTGGATACAGGGAGAGCAGTGTCAACGCTGGGTGGCTGGGAACCCCAGGGCAGAGAGGCAGGGGACACATGGGTCACAGGTGGGCTGGCTTTCAGACTCATTTAGTTCCCGGGCTGGGTGTCCTTGGTTTCTTGGAATGTTCTGACAGCACTGGAGCTGCTCTGCGCCTTTGCCCCTTGAGAGAGGCTTCAGTCAGCTCAGCCATTGTGCTCTTCCTGTTGAAGGCCTGGGCTCTGATTCCACTGGTGGGGCTCTGGCACGATACTCCAGTAGTTTCCACTCCTACCTCAATCTGCCCTAGAATTATCTCTCACAATAGAGCCAGTCAGACTGGGTTCTCCACTGGGGAACTTGGAGAGCGGGCGATCTCCCCCCACCAGTGTGATGGGAACCAGCCCTTCATCAGATTGTGTCACTGTCTCCTTAAACAATGTTCTCCACCAGGCACCCACCTTCGGTCTCAAACACAACTAGCTGCATCTCCATACCCAGACGGTACAGGGCCTGCCTCAGAATTCACTAGAAGTCTCCTCTTCACGGTCTCACAGCGTCGACGGCTCAAGTCTGCCCAGGTTCAAGGTTCAGGTCTGTTACCTAAGCCTGGCAGCTTTGAGTAAGGGCGTACATTTTTAACCCTTTGTTTCCTCGGTTGTAAGTATCGCAGGGGTAGAAATGACATGTCTGTCTCTTGGGGATATAGTGCATTGCGTGTTGGACTGCTAATGGAGAGGCTAGCAGCTCCAACCCCCAGCATCAAATCAATCAATCAATCAATCAGTCTTGGAATCTACTCGGTGGTAGCCGGTTGTACTTCATAGGGCTGGGAGGATGATGGAAAGCACCCCACACAATATTTGGCACAGAGATGACAGTCACTCAATATCATCTATGATATTCTTCAAACAACCTTGTAAAGCAGGCAGACAAACACCTCACTGCTCTTGAGTCAGTAATAACTCAGGATGACCCCCTAGGACAGGGTAGAACCACGCCTGTGTGTTGCTGAGAGTGTATCTCTTGCCGGGAGTGGAAGGCCTCATCTTTCTCCCTCAGAGGGCTGGTAGGTTTGAACTGTTAACCTAGTAGTTAGCAACCAGCCCACCATGAATACTCTGTCACCAGGGATCCTGGAAAGGAGGTGAGGCCAGGAATGTTAAGCCCACGATTTTACAGACGAAGAAGCTGAAACCCAGAGAAAGAGGCAGGGCGGTACCATTTTGCCGACAGGTCTCTGCCAGTCTCCAGGTTCTTTGTCCAATTCTTATCACTCTTGGATTCCTAGGCCCACTGATCCCAGTCTGACCAGCAGGGGGGCTAACTTCCTGGGTCTTGGCACCCTCGTCTTACAAGTATCTCCTGGTGCAGAGTTTACTGTAGAGCCAAGGAGAGGCCCTGAGAGGGGAAAAGAGAGGGGTCTCTAGGTCCTCTTAGTCACCTGACCTCTTCTTGTCTGAAAGAAGCCTAGAACCATGATAGGACTTTGGGTAGTATGGAAACCTGAAAGGCAAATGCTTGGTGCTCCGAGAATAAGGGAGAATGAGAGGAAATTTGATGAGGAAAATGAGACAAGGACAGAGAAGGGTATAATACGAGGGGATCAGGATCAAAGGAAAAAATTAGTAAGTTTTACTTTTTAGCAAGAGGTGGAGGAGTTGTGGCCTGAAAGAACGCCTGAGATATGGAGAGGATTGCTGGCTAACTAGAGAATGAAGAAGACTGAGCAAACTTCCCAATGAGAAGGCTGCAGCGGGTGTAGTTTAGAAAAGTCAGGTGCCAGGAAAGTCAGTACATGTCTAACAGATTTGGTCAGGAACACAAGGATGTAAGGGAGTGTGTTAAGGTTCCTGGAGGAGAGAAGGTGTGGGCCAATCCTTTTGTATCTCTCTTCCAGCACCTTGTTTTTCTTTCCTTCTTTATCCAACAGCTTTATTGAGAGAGACCTGAGTTGACTTTTTGTATGGCAAATGGTGGCAGTAGGAAAGAGCAAATGAAGAGACAAGTTCTCAAGTTATATATCTGATAAGAAACTTGTATCCAGAATATATAAAGAACTCTTACAATTCAGTATTAAGGAAACAAGCACCCAGTTCTAAAGTGCCCGTGCAATTTATCAATTTAAAGCCTACGATGCAATGTTTTTAATGTCATCTCATGGGTTCGTGCAACCCTCGCTACCTCACTACAATCTAATCCACGCGCTGAAAAGAAAGGCCACAATCAATTCCCAGGCTCTGACCACTGTTTGCCTCTTTGGTGCATTTCATGTAAACAGAATCACTCCTTATGTGATCCTTGGTGATTGGCTTCTTAGGCTTAACAGAACCGTCTGAGTTATCTACTGCTGCTATAACAGGAAAACCACAGGTGGATGACTGTCACAAGCGAAGTAGCTGGATGCTGGGATTCAGGGTGGCAACCCAAGGAGAAGGTTTTCTCTCGCTGCTGGCTCAGGAGCAAGGTCCTTGCTTCGTCTCAGCGTTTGCTCCTGGGCAGTCTTGATGTGACTTGATATTTCTTACCCGTCTCATCTCTGCTAGCTCACTTGTTTCTGTACTCTCTTTTATATCTCTGAATCGAAGACATGCCTCATTAAAATATCCAACACAATCTATTCTCAAGTGGGATTATAACCATATGCATAGAAGTTAAGAATTACAACACACATATTTCGGAGGAAGACAATGCAATCCATAGCATTCCACCCTCTGGGGCCTCAAGATTCATGTCTTTGTCACATTGAAACGCATGCCCCTTTTATATCATCCTAAAAGTCTTAAATCAATTCTCAAGTCCAAAATCTCATCTTCTGAACCATGGAAATCTAATACGGGTAAGGAGTTAGGCATACGAGGGGATACCCAAAAAACCCTGGAACTGCCCCCCAAGCTATGTATTCAATTCCTTTTTTACAAAACAACCTTATCACTTTCAAAGTACTCCCCATTATACTTAACATATTTGTCAATCTGTGATTCCATTCTTGGAAAGGTTTTTTCAAAATCAGCTGTGTGAAAGGCTAACAGCACACCTCCCTCATTGTTTTCTTTACCACTTCCACATTGTCAAACTGCTGTTCTTTCATGTCCCGCTTCACTGGAGGAAACAAAAGAAGTCATACTGTGCAAGGTCAGGTGAGTAAGGCTCATGGAGCAAGAGGCATGCTGGTTTTTTATTTTTTATTTTTTTTTGCCAAAAACTGGCACACTAAGATGGCTGAGTGAGCGGGTGCATTGTCGCGGTGGCAAAGCCAGTGCCCCGCCTGCCACAAATCAGGCCTTTTTTATTGCACACTGTTATGCAATCTTTTCAGATCCTCTCAACAGAAAGCTCAATTAACGGTCTGACCTGGTGGAACGAACTCCAAGGGCCCACTGTGTCTACATTTTTGTCTGTTCTGGAAGTAGATGGATGTCTAGAACGAAGTTGGTCCTCGATCAACATTTCCCCTTTTTGGAAACGAGGAAACCACTTGTACACTTGAGATTTTCCCAGAGCGCTGTCCTTGTAAGCTGTGTTCAACATCACAAGAGTTTCTGCGGCACTTTCCCTGAGTAGGAGACAAAATTTCACAGCCTCACACTGGAGTCTTACGTTGGCTATCACAAAAACGAGCTTTGAGCGAGATAGCTTTTATGAGAAAATTCACTGTGACCAGACAGAATCTTCTTCCCAGGTGACAGCTCTGGCTGCAGTAATAGCAGTAACTCAGGGCCAATGTCTTGATGCTTGCCTAGCAGGGTGGGGCTGGGGGGTGAGGGCTGGGAATGCCTACTATGAAAGCTCTGCTCCGCACAGTGCAATTCCAGTTTTTTTGGGGTACTCCCTTGTATTTCAAACTGGGACAAAATTTCTCTTTATTTTTTTTCCCAATGATTTTATTGGGGGCTCTTACAACATTCAATTCATCATTTGTATCAAGCATATTTGCACACATGTTGCCATCTTCATTTCCAAATATTTACTACTTGAGCCCTTAGTATAAGCTCCCCTTCCCCCCTTCTTTTTTTTTAATTTTTTAATTAAAAAAAAATTTTTTTTTTAGGCATCACTGCTCTCTGGTGGTGGGAGTAGGAGGCCCAGCCCCACTGCTGGAATTGAACCTCCGTCCCAGTGGGCCGCAGTCCCGTGCACAACCACTACGCCACCGGGGCTCAGCCCCTCCCCCTTCTTTTAAAATTTTTTTTATAAATCATTTTATTGGGGGAAAAATTCCTCTTTATTTGAGAACTCGTGACATCTATAATACAGGTTATCTTCTAAAATACAGTGATAGAGCAGGCACAAGATACACTTTTATTTTACAAATGGGAGAAATTGGGAAGAAAGAGGGATAAAGGGCATCAATTAAGTCCAAAATCCAGCAGAATAATTTACATCAGCTTTCAATACATTAAAATAATCTTTTGTTCCCTGAGACCACCTAGGGCAGCAGTTCTCAACCTGTGGGTCACGACCCTGTTGGGGGTTGAATGACCCTTCCTGGTCCCCTGGGATGGTAACTCTGCTCCCTCCGCTTTGAGTGGTCTCATCCCCCTAGCCCAATCTGCTCAGTCCCAGCACACCTTCTTCTTCTTGCCCTGGGCGCAGCACTCTTCGACTCTGGACAGTGACACCAGCCCCCTGGCACACACTGATGGCAGCACACAACCACTGCGCCACCAGGGCTCAGCCGCTGTGAAAATTCTGAGATGCACATCCTTCATTACTTAGACTCTCTCTACCTTCCACCAAACTTTGGGGGGGCGGGGGCATCACTGCTCTCCGGCGGTGGGAGGAGGAGGCCCAGCCCCACTGCTGGAATTGAACCTCCATCCCAGTGGGCCGCCGTCCCGCGCACAACCACGACGCCACCGGGGCTCAGCCCCTTCCACCAAACATTTGAACAATGCAATCCAGAGAGGTCCTTTGCCGCAGCATAAAAAGCATTGCTCTACCCACTGTATCCAGTTACATGTTCCTCATTGTACTTGAAATCCTCACCAGGAGCACAGAGCCTGCACGTTTCCGTATGTAGTCCTTCTGTAGGACATATGCGTTCTCGTATGAGAGATCAGGGACTTTTCCTCTGGCTCTCCTTCCTTCAGAGCCCTTCGCCAGAATTGCCTTGGACACCCCATAATTCTATCAACGATCTCTTAGAGACAATCTCGGCTCTTACTACCAGACATCTGAAAACTCCTCCAACCTTTCACCCATTCTCCAATTTCAAAGTCATTTCTTCGTTGTACGTCTCTGTTAGAGCAGCGCTCAGGTCTTGGTGCCAAAAGGCCTGAGTTGTCTGGTGCCGTGTGCCATCCAGTCGTTCTGAGTCACAGAAAGAAACACGGCCTGACCTTGTGTATCCCTCACAGTTGTTCTTATGTCCGTCCGTCTAGCCCGGGGTCTTCCTCTCTCTGCCCAGCATGATGTCCTTCCACCAAGAAGAGGTCTGGCGGAGGTAGGCGGTCTTCTCCTACGAGCAAAACCACAAGCGGGTGACTTTTAACAAGCAGGCACTTGTTCTTCTCACACTTTAGAAGCCTGAAAGTCCAAATTCAGGATGCCAGTTCTCTGGGAAAGCTTTCTCTGTTACATCTGGAGGAAAGTCCTTATTTCTTCTGAATTTTTGCTCCTGGAGAGCTGTGGTGTGGCTGGGCAGCTCTCTTCCCCGATCACTGCTAACTCAATTGCTTGTGTAATTTCTTTTATGTCTCAGAAGAGACTGTCTGAAGATACAGCTCATTAACATAGCAAATGTGGCTTCTAGCTACAAGCAGAGATGTTAGCAATGATGACCCATTTTTTGAAGGCACAATTCAATCCATAACAATAATGTTTTCAGAGTTCATTTATGTTGCAGCACAAATTCGTGTTCCATTTCTTTTCTTCTCCTTCTGCCTTTAAACGTCTATGGATTTTAACATATGAAAATGTTGAAGTTATGCCCTATATGATCAATTCAAAGAGATATCATGCTTCTCATTCCTTTTTTGATGAATAATATTCCATTGTACAAATATAGGGAGAAGCCCTGGCGATGTGATGGCTAAAAGGAGTAATGCTAACTTAAAGATAAACGATTTTTTTGGGGGGGGTATCTCTTCCCTCTGGTGGGAGTGGGAGGCCCCGCCTTGCTCCTGGAGAGCTGCTGCTGGATTTAAACCACCAAGCCAGTAGGTTGCAGTCCTGCACTCAACCACTACGCCACTGGGGCTCAGTCCAAACATAGACCATTCACAGCCATCCACTGCTCTGAAGGAGAAAGATGTGGCAGTCTGCGCCCTGCAGATTTATAACCATGGAAACCCCCTGCGACACTTAGAATCGTCTTGATGTTGGCAATGGGTTTGATTTTTGGTTGTATGGATAGACTACATTTTTTTGGGGGGGGGGTATCACTGCCCTCAGGTGGTGGGAGTAGGAGGCCCAGCCTTTGCTCCATGGAGCTGGAATCGAACCTCCATCCCAGTGGGCCGCAGTCCCACACACAACCACTACGCCACCTGGGCTCAGCCCGATAGACTACATTTTGTAGGTCAATATATATGTGTGACCCAGGCCTAGGCAATGCTGCTGCAAACATTCGTGTACCAGTTTTTGTGTCCAGATTTTTCTTTTCTTTCCTTTCTTTTTTTTTTAGGCATCACTGCCTTCGGGTGGTGGGAGTAGGAGGCTCAGCCTTTGCTCTTGTAGAGCTGGAATTGAACCTCCATCCCAGTGGGCCACAGTCCCGTGCACAACCACTACACCACCGGGGTTCAGCCCTAGATTTTCATTTTCTATGAACGAGATTTCTGGGTCACATGGCAATTCAGTATTTAACATACTGACTGAACTGGTTTCCAGTCTGTGCCCTCTTACATTCTCATCAGCACTCTTTGTGGGCGGTGGTGTGGGGGGGTGGTATGAAGTAACATATCATGGTGGTTTTGTCTTGGACTTTCTGGTATTTGTGTTTGTTTTTCCAATTATTTTATTGGGGGCTCATACAACTCCTATCACGATCAATACATATGTCAATTGTATGCAGACCACATTTGCACATTTCCTGCCATCATCACTCTCAAGACAACTTCCTTCTACCTAGGCCCTGAGTACCAGCTCCCCATATTTCTCCTCTCTCCCCAGTCCCCTCCCCCATGAACCATTAGCATTATACAAACAGTCATTATTTTGTCATCATATGTCCTTTCACCCACTTCCCCATTGTCCATACCCCAGAGAGGAGATCATATGTAGATCCCTACAATAGGTTCCCCCCACCCTTTTTTTTTTTTGGCATCACTGCTCTCCGGTGGTGGGAGTAGGAGGCCCAGCCCCACTGCTGGAATTGAACCTCCGTCCCTGTGGGCCGCAGTCCCGCGCACAACCCCTATGCCTACGGGGCTCAGCCCAGGTTCCCCCTTTCTACTCCACTTCCCCACCACCTTCCTGGCATCTCACCACTCTTACCCCTGGCCCAGAAAGGGTCATCTGTCCTGAATTACCCCTGTTTCCATCTTCAGTGTACATCTCTTGGTCTAGCTGGATTTGTCAGGTAGAATTGGGATCATAACAGTGGGTGGAAGGAAGCATTTCAGAACTAGAGGAGGTTATATGTAGATCCCTGAAATTGGTTCCCCCTTTCTACTCCATCATCCCTCCACCCTCCCAGTATCATCACTCCCATCACTAGTCCTGAGGGAACATCTATCCTAAATTCCCCATGTTTCTGACTCCAGTGTACATCCCCTGTTCTAGCTGGATCTGTCTACTAGAACTGGAAGCATGATGGTGGGAGGAAGCATTTGAGAACTAGAGGAAAGATGCATATCTCGTTCCTCTCTGGGGCATGGCCAACAGGGAAGTGAGTGAAGGGACACATTGGATAGTGTACAATATGAAAAAGCTATAGCAATTTGTAAATTATTAAAGGTTCATGGGGGGAAGGGGAGAAGGGAAATATGGGGAGCTGGAACTGGGAACCTAAATGGAGGGAGGATGTTTTGAGAGTGATGATGGCAACAAGTGTGCAAATGAGGCCTGCATACAATTGATGGATGTATAGATTGTGAGGGGAGGTGTATGAGTACACAATACAATGATTCATTAAAAAAGGAGGGGGGAGAGGGAAAACAGGAGCTTATACCAAGAGCTCAAGTGGAAAATATTTGGAAATGAATGTGGCAACACGTGTACAAATGTGCTCGATACAGATGATGTACTGAATGTTATAATAACTATATGAGCCCACAGTAAAATTATAAAAAAAAAAACTAGAGGAAAGTTGCCTATTTCATTGTTGCTGCATTGTACCTTGACTGACTTATTGCCTCCCTACAACCCTTCTGTAAGGGGCTGTTGCTTTACCTATTGATGGTCTTTGGGTCCTCAATCTGTATTCCCCCCATTTATAAAGATAAAATTTTTAGTTCTTTGATGCCTGATACCAGATCCCTTTGACACCTCATGGTTACACAGGCTGGAGTGTGTCTTCCATGTGGACTTTCTTGCTTCTGAGCTAGATGGCTGCTTGTTTACTTTCAAGCCTTTAAGACCCCAGACGCTATATCTTTTGATAGCCAGGGACCATCAGCTTACTTCACCACATTTGCTTATGCACACACTTTGTCTTCAGTGATCGTGTCGGAAAGGTGAGCATCATGGAATGCCAATTGAATAGAACAAAGTGTTCTTGCATTGAGAAAGTACCTGAGTGGAGGTCCAATGTCCATCTGCTGTCTTAATACTAACCCTATAAGTGTATGCACATAAAGCTATTTCCCCATCATGATATATAAATTTGCCTGTATTTAGACCTCTATAAATGCCTTTTACCGCCCAGTTCATTTCTCCATTTCACTTTACTTTCCTCTTGGATTTGGGCTTTCTTTCTTTCTTTTTTTTTTTCAGCCCCAGCCCCTGGGCTTCTTAATAATGAATTATGTTCACATCTTTTGATGTGCATATTGCCAATTGTGACTTTTTTCAATCATTTTTTAGTTAGGAGTTTGTTTTCTTATTACTGAGGTATGGGACTTCTTTATGTACATATGATTTACAACCCTTTTCTCTCGTTTTGTCTTTTCACTCTCTTGATGGTATGGGTTGCGGCCCCAAATTTAAAACTTTGATGAAGTCCAAAGTTGTTTTTTCTTCTGTGGCTTGTGCACTTTCGATGTTATATCTGAGAAGGCTTTACCTAACACAAGGTCATAAAGATGGACTCCATGTCTTCTCATTTTACTTCACATTAGCTCTTGGATCTCTTTGTGAGCCAATTGCATATGGTGGTGAAGCAGGGGTTTAACTCCACTCTTTTGAATTACCTTTTTTGTTTACATGGTATACATTTAAATAGGATAAAAGGCTACACAGTGTAGAGAAACCCCTCGGGACCAATAGTGAGAGTAGCAATACCAGGAGGGTAGGGGGAAGGCAGGAGGAGAGAGGGGGAACCAATCATAATGATCTATATATAACCCCCTCCCAGGGGGACAAACAACAGAAGGGTGGGTGAAGGGAGACATTGGTCATTGTAAGACATGAACAAATAATATGTTATGAATTATCAAGGGTTCATGAAGGAGGGAGGGTGGGGGAAGGAGTGGAAAAATGAGTTGACACCAAGGGCTGAATTAGAGGGAAAATGTCTTGAAGATGATGATTGGAACAGATGTACAAATGTGCTTGGCACAATGAATGGATGGATTGTGATAGAAGCTGTATGAGCCCCCAATAAATGATTTTTTAAAAAGCTACACAGTGGAAAGTGTACCGACCTTCCACACCTAACCACTTTGTCCCCAAAATGCCTCCCTGCAAAAAATCTGTAACTGCCATCACTAGTTTTATTGTGTAGTCTCCCAGTGACTTTGTAGACATATAGAGTTGATTTTTGTTATTGGCACCAGCGTTCAATCAGTGAAGGCTGAATCAATGCGCGCAATCTTATTTTTTGAGGTTTCTGTTTAAAGGCAACATGTTGATACGTTGTTTCATCAATATTTCACTCACAGTCAACAGTACTATAACTACTGCCTGAATGGGGCCTATCTAAAACCTGTATTTTTTGTAAAGCACATCATGGACTTCTTGAGCTTGGACACTAGACAGCACTGCAACACTATGCTGGGGGCCATTTTAGACGGTGAAATCACCAAGAAAATCGCAGAAATGCAAGAACTAGGGTACTAAGCAGACCGCACAAAGGACACATGTTCACAGTGTGAAAGCTGAAACAGGAAGACAGAGTTGTCCCCTTGTTTGACCTCAGCTGGGAACACGTGGGTTGGGTGACTCAAATAGTTGGCTACGCTGTACATGTTTGCAACTGACTACAAATGTTCCCCTTGATTTTGGGGTTACACATACATTTTAGTGAGTAAGTGAGTTTCAAATATGTAATGTATGAATAATGAGGAAATAATGAGGATCAACTGTATGGGCACACCCTCCGAATAGAATCTCAAATGCTCCCCATGACCTGCGAGGTCCCTCATTCACTGTCTCCTGGCCGCTTCTTCAACCTCCTCTCCTGCTATTTTCTCTTATGCTCATTTGGCTCTTGTCATAATGACCTTCTTGCTGTTGAAAAAAAACATCATGCATTTTCTCATCTTGGACCTTTGCATTTGTGGTTGTTGTCTCCTCCCCTGGACCCTGCCACGCTTTTCTGTACGATATTTACATATTCACAATCTCATCTCACTTACATTTTTTTTATAACATTCACCAAAAACCTTTGATCATCTTATCTAAAATAGCACCTGACCCTATCACCAGCTAGTGCTTCTTCTGCCTAACATTTATCATGACCTGACATATTATACTTACTTGCTTTTTGCTTTGTATCATTGCAGATGTATTTACTTAAGGATCTCAAGAAGAAATCGTCTTGGGTATGGAGTAGACACGACATTCAAAGTAGTACTGCATACTTCAGATGTTTTATAATAAAAGGGAGAGGGGGCTGAGCCCCGGTGGCATAGTGGTTGTGTGCGGGGACTGTGGCCCACAGGGACGGAGGTTCAATTCCAGCAGTGGGGCTGGGCCCCCTACTCCCACCACCGGAAAGCGTGATGCCCTCCCTCCAAAAAATAAAAAAATAAAAAAATAAAAGGGAGAGGAAGATTTGGACCTAGAGTCAGAGAGACACTCAGGGAAGATGAGCATATGAAGTCAGGGGCAGATATTTGAGTGATGTGTCTACAAGCCGACGAAATCTGGAGGCTGCCAGAAGCTAAAAGAGGTAAATAAAAAAAACAACCCCTTCCTAGATATTTCAGAGTATGGCTCTGTTGACAATTTGATTTTAGATGTCTATCCTCCAGTATCGTGAAAGTATACATTTAATCTTATTAAAAACAAACCCAAAAACCCCAGCACAGCTGAGCCCTGGTGGCGCAGTGGTTGCGTGAGGGACTGCGGCCCACAGGGTTGACGGTTCAAATCCAGCAGCAGCTCTCCAGGAGCAAGGCTGGGCTTCCTACTCCCCACCAGGGCAGTGATGCGAAAAGACAAAACATAAAACATTATTTTACTACATTTTCAGTGAGAGTTTACCTAACAGGTAGGTTCTGATCGAACCATTACCACACGTATTATTTAGGGGCATTTTGGGTGACATTTTCTACAACGCTTTAACATTCTCTCTTGGATGTTTCTTCTCAAGCCCCCTCGGCTTAAGCAACCCGATGGAGGTCAGCACAGAACTGTGCTTCACAGGGTTTTCAAGGGCAGCTGTTTTGAGGAGAGGACCAGGTCTTTCTCCCTCTGCAGGGGGGCGGCTGGGGAGGGCGGGGCTCTGGGCAGCACTGACACAGTAGTGCTGAGGAGTGAAATTGGGGTACATGGGGGTAAACAGGAGCGAAGGGCTGCATAAGCAAACGTGCCTAAGCCGGAGGTCACAGGCCCCGGGGCGGGCGCGGCGGGCCCGTTAGGGGCGGAGCGAAAGGGCGGCGGCGCGCGCCCGAGCCCGGCGGCCTCGCGCCCAGCGGGGGAGACGCGCGCGCGCCCGGCGACGTCTGTGCGCCTGCGCCGCGGTGGCCGTGCCCCCCCCCAGCCCCCCCCACCCCGCGCCGGCGAAACTGAACGGGTAGGAGCCGCGGGGACTCCGGAAAAGCCACCTTTCACCCGGAAATGGTTGTGGAAGAACATGGCGCTGCTGGTGCGAGTCCTTGTGAGTGAAGACCTGCGTTTCAGCGGGCGCCCGCCGGGGGCCGGGGTGGGAAGCGGAGCCGGCGGGGCGGGAGGGAGCGCGGGGAGAGGCCCGCGGGCGCGAGCCGGGCGGCGCGGCCGCTTTTCCGCGGGGCGGCGGGGAGGGGGGCGGGACGTGGAGGCAGCGGCTCCCGGTGTGGGTTTGGCGTTGAGGAGAGGGAGAGCGACAGCGGAGACTTGGCGATGGGCTTCGCTTTTCCTCTGCCGCGGGGAGCCGCCGCCGCCGCCGCCGCTCGGGACGGACCCCGAGGCTCTCCTTCCTGTCCTGTCGCCCACTGCCCCCCTCTAACCTTGGCCCCGGCACGGTCCCCACGTGAAAAAACCAGGACTGCGGTGTGTGTCCCCTGTCGGATGGCGAGGTCCCCTGGGCTTGCTGCGGGGATTTAGCCCGTGCCTCCGCGTCCTGCGGAATGGGTCACTGACGGACAGGATCCCACTGACAGCTGGTTTTGAAGCCGGCACCTTCCTGCCGCCCTGACTTTGCCTAGCACGGGGCCGTAGCTACTCAGTCAAGACTGGCTGAGTGAGTGAATGAATGAATGAATGAATGAATGAAAGAAACAAGGCGCGTTAGGGCTTTCGGCTCGACAGTGCCCACGTGAAAACGTAACCCCTTGAGATGCTGCCCGCAGCCTTCCCGCACATTCTAGCCGTCCTCGGAGTGACGCGAAGGGGGCAGCGGAAGAAAGGTTAGGTTGTAGGCTTTAGTTGCTCATTATAGAGGGATGGGAGAATGCGTACTTTTAGCAAGTCCTAAAAAAAAAAAGAGGGCTGCGCCCCGGTGGCGTAAGTGGTTGAGTGCGGAACTGCAGCCCGCGGGCTGGGCGGTTCAAATCCAGCGGCGGCTGGGTAGCGCCCACGACCACCAGACGCAGTGATGCCCACAAAAAACAACAACAGCAACAACAACAACAACAAAAAGAAAGCACAACTGGGTCAAGGACATTGTAGCCGACACGATCTGTTCTTGCTTCTGGCAACCGTGTGAGCTGTTACTCTATTCGTGCGTTCTTAATCCTTTCCTACACGCTTGACAGAGAGCGCACTTTTTCTTCTTGCATCTCTTGGCAGCCCAGGAAAGGACAGTTTCCGCCGCTGGTGCTCGGTAAACACGTAAACACGAGTGTTTGCTGGTCGGGGAACTGCTGCGACCTCCAGAAACGATCCAAGCACGACTAGGAAAGTGGTCACGAGGCTTTCCCAAATTCTTAATATGGAAGGGAAAGAGAGGAAACGTTACTGGGCTTGAGATCTGAAATGAGCACCTGGGTTTGTCTTGGAAGCCACTAGCATATTCTTGCTCCTGGGTTTGTGGGCTGTTGTTGCCTGTTAATTTCATTTTAGGTGGGTTAGTAGCTATGGAAACTGCTTCCTCACTTGCTTTAGATGGATCTTGTGTTTTTTTTTTTTGGGGGGGGCATCACTGCCCTCTGGTGGTCATGGGTGCTACCCAGCCTTGCTGCTGCTGGATTTGAACCGCCAAGCTACTACGCCACCGGGGCTCAGCCCCTAAATGGATCTTAAACATATGTATTTATCCTTCTGTATTATGAAAGGAGCCCCAGGGAGCTAACTGCTAGGTCAGCAGTTTGAAGTCACCAGCCACTCTCGAAGGAAGACAGAACTTTGTGCTCCAGTAAAGAGTGACTGTCCCTTGTGCGATATGTAAATGATGGGCCAATAAAACTGTTGGGGGAAAAGAAAATTAGTCTCAGAAACTCAGAGGCGCAGCTTTATCCCGCCTTCTAGTGTCTCTATGAGTGGTTATTGAGTGAGTTTTTTTTTTTTTTGGGGGGGGGCATCACTGCCTCTGGTGGTCGTGGGTGCCACCCAGTGCCGCTCCTGAGAGCCGCCGCTGGATTTGAACCGCCAAGCCCGCGGGCCGCAGTCCCGCGCACAACCACTACGCCACCGGGGCTCAGCCCCGAACAAATGTTTTGAAAATGATGATGGCAACAAATGTATAAATATGTTTGACACGATAAATTTGTAGATTGTGATAAGAATTTATGATGGAGGGGAAAAGATGAGAAGCTGATGTCAAGGGCTCAAGTGGAAAAGCGGATGTTTGGAGAATGATGACGGCAGCCGGCATGCGAAGATGCGTGGCACAATATATGTATTCATGTATTGTGAAAAACAATGTATAAGCCCCCAATAAAATGACTTAAAAAAAAAAAGAGTGGTATGAACCCTCAATAAGATGATTTTTTAGGGCTGAGCCCCGGTGGCGTAGTGGTTGTGCGTGGGACTGCGGCCCACTGGGAGGGAGGTTCAATTCCAGCAGTGGGACTGGGCCTCTTACTCCCACCACCGGAGAGCAGTGATGCCCTCCTCCCCCCCCAAAAAAGATGATTTTTAAAAAAAAGTACCTGGTACTATGGGAGCAGAGTAGAGAAATACTTGACAACAAGCGTCCATCAGGAAAAGATGCCTGAACTAATTTATATAGCGAAAGGGGAAAGAGCACATGGGAGGCTTAGAGTTTTTGCTAATTAGTTTTATGCTAGTAAGTCTGGGTAATCATGGAATTTTAAATAAATTGTAACTAGAAGGGCACAAAGCAAATAAGCTCATTGTCATTCAGTCAGTGCTGACTCAGTGACCCTATAGGACTGGTTAGAACTGCTGATTTGGGTTTCTGAGATTATAACTCTTTGGAAGTAGACATATCTTGTCTCCCAAGGAGTGGCTAGTGGCTTTGAACTGCTGACCCTGAAATTAGTTGCCCCATTCATAGTCCACTATACCTCTTTTTTAACCCCAGATCAATTTGTTTTTTAGTGTTTAAAATGAAGAGACCGGTCTGTGAGCTGTTAAATAATTCTTCATCTTTTTTTTTTCTGGTTTAGGGAATTTATATTAAAGCAAGAATTTATAATTCAAATTACGTTTCCTTACCCAGTTATTAATTCTATCATTTAAAACAGAAGTGTCACTGAGCTATTCCACAGTAAAGAATTACAACTTTAAAGGAAGGAATGCTTTAAATTTTTGTACTTTGCTGAAAATTTTTTCCCTGGGTGTAGACAATATTAATTTGTTTTTATATTTTACAATCTTTTTTTAAGTACATAAGGAATTTAGGACGAGCATTGTTTGCTAGCCCTGGCATTTGCTCCAAGGAGCACCTCTTAAAGGAAGTGTGGATTATTAAGGACCCAGCCTTGAGACAAGAATTCTGAGCAATAGATGAGAAAAGGGAGATTTTTCTTTTCTTTTTCTTCTTTCTTTCTTTTTTTTTTTTTTTTTTTGTTGGGCATCACTGCCCTCAGGTGGTGGGAGTAGGAGGCCCAGCCTTTGCTCCTTGGAGCTGGAATCAAACCTCCATCTCAGTGGGCCGCAGTCCCGCGCACAACCACTACGCCACCGGGGCTCAGCCCGAGATTTTTCTTTCAGTGGGTTACAAATGAAGAGTCTTCTAAAAGTTTGTGGAAAGATGCCATTATTATTTAATTCCATTTTCTATGCACTTATGGAAGTACCTGTGTTATTATACTGGCTTTTGGTAGGATTTGAAGGAAAGGAAGTAACTTTGCCAGGTTGAATCACTTGAGCTTTTCCCATAGAGCTGTTCCTGTAAGCTGTGTTTAACATCATGATAGTTTCTGTGGTGTTTTACCAGAGTAGGAAACAAAATCTCACAGCTGTACACTGCCCTCTTAAATTTGCCATGACACAAGCTACAAATGAAACTGCTTCCAATTTGCTGACCAGAGAGAACCTTCCCAGGCAACTCCACTGGGTGCACTAACTCGGCATGAGTTGTTTGATGCTTGCCTAGTGGGAAAAAATGCATATTATGAAAACTCCGCCAAGCGGAACTTTCTTTTTTGGGGGGTACCCTTCATGTATACATCCATATTTGGAATTGCCTTTTTCATCATCAAAAGTGTCTACTATCTGGAAAGTGATTTTCACTACTCCAACCAAAACTTAGTAGCCATCAAATAACTATTTTTTATGATAGTGGGATTATCTAATGTTTAACTTTTTGCAGTTGAAATTATTTCACTTAACATAATGTCCTCCAGATCCAGCTATGTTATAGAATGTTTATAGATTGCTCATTATTCTTAACAGTTGTTTAATACTCTCTGTGCATATACCACAATTTGTTTATCCCCTGATTTGTCGATGGGCTCGTAAGTTGTTGCTTATGTGAATATGTTTCATTGAACATAGGTGTGCTTGTTTATTCATATTACTCATCTTTTATTCTTATGGGGCGATAGGTAAAGAATTGCTACTAGGTTTCCAGTTTGCAAACACGGTTTTTTAAAAACATTTTATTAGGGGCGCGTACAACTCATCACAATCCATACATGCATCCATTGTGTCAAGCACATTTGTACATTTGTTGCCCTCATCATTCTCAAAAACACTTGCTTTCTATTTGAGCCCATGGTATCAGCTTCTCATTTTTCCCCTTCCATCCTGCCCCCCTCCCTCATGAACTCTTGATAACTTATAAATTATTATTATTTTGCCATGACTTACAGTATCCAACATCCCCCCTCATCCACTGTTCTGTTGTCCATCCCCCGGGGGGTGGGTTATATGTAGATCCTTGTAATTGGTTTCTTCTTCTTACCCCACGTTCCCTCCACCCTCCAGGTATCGCCACTCTCACCACTGGTCCTTAGAGGTTCATCTCTCCTGGATTCCCTGTGTTTCTAGTTCCTCTCTGTACCAGTGTACATCCCCTGATCTAGCCGGATTTGTAAGGTGGATTTGGGATCATGAAAGTGGGGTGGGAGGAAGCATTAAAGGACTAGAGGAAAGCTGTATGTTTCATCGTTGCTACACTGCACCGTGATTGACTCATCTCCTTCCTGAAACCCTTCTGTAGGGGGATGTCTGGTTGCCTACAGATGGGCTTTGTTTGGTTCCCTACTCCACACTTACCCTTTCACAATGATAAGTTTTTTTTGTGTAAACACAGGTTTCTGGCAAACAAGATGAAGTGTCAGCTAAGTCCACATGGATGGATCACATCAGCCCACGCAGGCCTTGTAGAGATTATAAATAATAAAATCTAAGATTAGAGGAGCAAATTGTTTTTGCGCTTAAGTTCTGTGCATTCAGTTTGCCGAAGGCTATATGGATGACAGCGAAAGCCCAAAATCCATTTGCAGAGTCCCCACACGGATTAGAGCTTCACTGACCTAGCTCGGTTCATTGACTAGAGATAGTGCGTTGGAGAGTAGCTGACTGCAGATACCTCAAAACCAGAAGCACTGCCATCAAGTCGATGTAGTTCACAGTGACCCTGCAAGACTGGGTAGAATTGCACCTGTGGATTCCTGAGACGAACCCTTCATGGGAGCGGGCTGGTGACTCCTATACCGCAGGTATACTTAGGTTAAAACTTAGCATGGTATCATTTGTTTTCCCATTTGATTCATTTAAAATTTTCTAGTTTATCTTCTACTTTAACTTGGATTGAGGCTTTCTGTGTTTTATTTTCCTTTTGTGGGTATGATTTTTCTTTATATGAAACCCAGGATAAGTAATCTACAGGGATAGTAGCTATGGTTATGGGATGGGAAGTTGGAGGGTGATGGGGAGCTAATAATAATACATACAAGAATGAAGAAAATGCTCAAAAATTAGTGGTGTTGTTTATTGCCCACTCTTTTAAAGTATATTTAAATCATTGAATTGTATGATATTGTGAATTATATGCCAATAAAATTTGAAAAAAATTCAAGGCAGAGAGGCCAGATCAGGAAGGCTATGTATGGCGACTGTTTGGAGGGATTACTTAGAGGGGTAGTGTTGATAGGGTTTCTTGAAGAGGATAGGATGATCCATAGAAGTTTATTAGGAAATTTTTTTGGCGATTGTAAACAACTTTGGTGAGAAAGAAGCCAAGAAAGTTGTGCCCAGGGAATCCCCTCTCCCCCACGCCCACCATGACAATGTCCCTATTCATTTTTCAAGGGTTCTGAGGGTTGGAAAACCTTACCCCACCACCTGTACAGCCCTGATCTTGTCCCTTCAGATTTCTTCTTCTTTACTAAACTAAACGTTGAAACGGAACATGATTCAAATCCCTCAGGGATGTCCAAACTGCTATTTTGATGTGGTATAAATTGAAGAGTGCGAAAATCTCAAACATATCTATGGAACCGATTTTAAGCCTTTGTCTAGTAAATAAGATGTACCTGCTTTCTGGGCTGAGTCCCGGTGGCGTAAGTGGTTGAGGGCAGGACTGCGACCCGTGGGCTTGGCGGTTCAAACCCAGTGGCGGCTCTCAGGAGCAGTGCTGGGTAGCACCCACGACCACCAAAGGGCAGTGATGCCACCCCCCCAAAAAAAAAGATTTACCTGCTTTTGTGACAATTCATAATTTTTATTGAAAAGTAGATATTTTTAGTAATAGAATGTGGCAGTTCTAGAAATCAGCCTCAGTTTTGTTTTTCTTTCTTATTTTAGTATCATTTATGAATGAATTCTATAAAGTTTGTATTCTTTGTTGAGTGTCGCCACAGAAGTCTGTTTGGTATATTTCTTTTTTAATTTTTTTTTTTGGGGGGCATCACTGCTCTCCGGTGGTGGGAGTAGGAGGCCCAGCCCCACTGCTGGAATTGAACCTCCCTCCCAGTGGGCCACAGTCCCGCGCACAACCACTACGCCACCGGGGCTCAGCCCTGTTTGGTATATTTCAACAAACACACTAAAAAACAAATGAAGCACATCGCTATAGAATCATTGGCAACCCAGTAGGGCACAGTTGAATTCTCCCCAGTAGGATTTCCAAGGCTTTTATCGCTAAGGAAGCAAGACTCCTGAAGACGCATGTATTTGAATTGCTAATTTTTCCTTTAGCCGCCTAGTGCTTAACCACTGCACCACCAGAACCTGGTTTGGTGTGCTTTGTGATCAATTAATGATTAGACAGAGATTTCCTTAAATACATGGAATCATTAAGTCTTGCTGAATGATCATGTCTGCCTACCAAGTGTGCTGTTAACTCTTTTGACAGGCACCTGACAAGCTTCACTATAGACTTTACTTTCTGCAAAGTTCAGAGCCTAAAGGCTATCTTGGGTGAGAGCTTTGGACCGTGTCAGGTCTTTCCTGGTTTGGTCACAATCTTGAGCATCCATTTAGTCCTATGTATGTGAGCAGGCGTTCAGATTGTCAGGAATGTACAGAACTTTCCAAAACCTTTATGGGCATCTATGTTTGTGTTTATTTACTGACCTAAATATTGGCCGCTTGAACCCACCCACTAGCACCCCAGAAGAAGGAAGTGTAAAGAAACCCCCAATTACTCTGTCACACTTGGAGTCACCATGAGTGAGCATTGGCTTCATTTTGTATGGACATTTAATTCTGCGATTTTTCCTTGTAAGCTTCCTGTTTGTTTATTTAAAAAAAATATTGCTTTGAAGGTGAAAGTTTACACAGCAAATTAGTTTCCATTAAACAATTAAAAAATTTTAATAGCACATCCTTCAATAGTTCAATTATTCAGTCATATCAAGGAGAATTGTATAATCATCACCATATCAGTTTTTGGAAACCCCCCTCTCCATGGTTAAATTGCGTTTAAAATGAGTTGTGCAATCACAGTCAGTTCTAGGACTCCTTCCTAGCTACCGCCTTCATTTTTTACTCCTGAAATATCCCTTTCTTCCCTCTCACCCATCCTACCCCTAGGTCCCCCGTCAGCCCCTGTATCCTTCATATCACTATCCATCCACTCCTCCTGTGGATCACAAACTGGGAAACCCAACAGAAACAATGTCATCTATGTGAGACTAAATGTTAAATCTTACTCTAAAACAGTGACTTTCAACCTTCCTAGTGCTGCGACCTTTTAATACAGTTCCTCATGTTATGGTGACCTTCCAATCATAAAATTATTTTCGTTGCAAGCTGATGGTGGCCCATGATGGCCATCAGAAGCAACAAAGTCCACATGAAAGAAGCACACCAGTCTGTGTGATCTCAAGGTGTTGATGGGTCAAAATATACAGAACAAAAAACCGTATCATTGTGAATGATGGAGTGTGGAATGGAGGCACAAAACCCACTTGTAGACAACTGGACATCCCCTTCCAGAAGGGTTGCGGAGAGGGGACAAGCCAGTCAGAGTGCAGTATAGCACTGATGAAACATGCAGCTTTCCGCTAGTTCTTTTTTGGGGGGCCTCACTGCCCTCTGGTGGTCGTGGGAGCTACCCAACCCTGCTCCCGAGAGCCGCCGCTGGATTTGAACCGCCAAGCCCATGGACCGCAGTCCCACACTCAACCACTTACACCACCGGGGCTCAGCCCTCCGCTAGTTCTTTAATGCTGCCTTCCCCCCACTATCTTGATCCCAATCCTACGTTACAAATCTTGCTAGACCAGAGCATGTACACTGGTACAGATAAGAGTTGGAAACACAGGGAATCCAGGCTCGATTGACCTCTCAGGATCTGGTATCAGTAGTGATACCAGAAGGGGAAGTGGAAGGTAGAGGTAGAAAGGGGAAACTGATCACAAGGATCTCCATATAACCCCCTCCCTGGAGGACAGACAACAGGAAAGTAGATGAGGGGAGATGTTGGACCTGACAAAAAATAATAATTTATAAATTTCTAAAGGCTTGTGAGGGAGAGGGGTGGGAAGGAAGGGAAAAAATGAGTCAATACCAGGCTGAGCCCCCTGGCAAAGGTGGTTGAGTGCGGGACTGCGGCCCACGGGCTCGGCGGTTCAAATCCAGCGGCGCCTCTCAGGAGCAGCACTGGGGAGCGCCCACGACCACCAGAGGCAGTGATGCCCAAAAGGAAAAAAAATTGGGGGAAAAATGAGCCGATACTAAGGGCTCAAGTAGAATGTTTTGAGAATGATGATGGCAACAAATGTACAAATGTGCTTGACACAACGTATGAATGTATGTATGTATGTATGTACTATGATAAGAACTGTATGGACCCCCCAATAAAATGATTCAAAAATATGGAAAAATAGGGTTCATGAGGGAAGGTGGGTGGGGGGCAGGGGGAAGAGATGGGGAGCTCATATCAGGGACTCAAGTGGGAAGAGAATGCTTTGAAAATGATGATGGTGGCATATGTGCAAATGTGCTTGATGCATCGAAGGAATGTATGGATTGTGATGAGATGTAAGAACCCCCAATAAAAGTATTTTTTAAAGCATAATAAAGGAAGCTTTACAGAGCAAAAAAATTTTTTTCATTGCTACTTCCTAACTATAATTTTGCTACTGTTATGAATTTAGCTGGCATTGTTTCTGTTGGGTTTCCTAGTTTGTGACCCCAGGAGGAGTGGATGGACAGTGATGTGAAGGATACAGGGGTTGATAGGGGATACAGAGGTAGGAGTGGGTGAAAGGGAGGCGAGGAGGGTTTCAGGAGTGAGAGATGAAGACAGGAGCTGGAGGGAGCCCCGAACTGACCGTGATTACACAACTCACTTTAAAGCCATTTTAACTGTGTGTGTGTGTGTGTGTGTGTGTGTGTGTGTGTGTTCTAAAACTTGAAATAAAAACCATTTTTGAAATTAGCTGGTAAGGATAAAACAAATAATATAAAGACCAAAAACAAATAATGAGTAAGAAAGAAAAGATTCTTATCAACATTTCAAAAGCCAGGGAAGAAATTTCTGTCATAGAACAAGTAAGAGATACTTGTACACATGACCAATTTCTATACTAATTAATCAGTAAACACATTCAGATGTTGGTTAAATTGTTTATAGTGTATCATCATTCTCATTCATTTCTTCTTTTTGGTTGTTTTTTGTTTGGGGGGGCCATCACTGCCTCTGATGGTCGTGGGAGCTACCCAGTGCTGCTCCTGAGAGCCGCCGCTGGATTTGAACCGCCAGGCCCGTGGGCTGCAGTCCCGCACTCCACCACTTATGCCACCGGGGCTCAGCCCCTCCATTTGTTCTTTTTGCACCATGTCCAGTACTCTACTTTTTGTGTCCCTTTTCCATCTCATCTTTGCTTTCGAGCAGCGATTCTCAACCTGTGGGTCGTGACTCCTTTGGGACCCTTTCACTGGGGTTACCTGATTCATAACAGTAGCAAAATTGCAGTTATGAAATAACAACGAAAATAATTTTATGGTCGGGGTGGGGGGAGAGCAGTCACCACAACATGATGAACTGTATTAAAGGGTCGCAGCATTAGGAAGGTTGAAAACCACTGGTTTAGAGTAATTTTTGACATTTAGTCTCATATACCTGCTTATTAAAGGAGTTCATTACTCATGGCTGATATTTATTTTATGAGCCAATCTGTTAGTTTTTTAGTTGTAAGGTGACCTCTCAGAATAACTTTGGTTTATGGAGATGGAGGGGAAAGAAGAGAGAGATGGGAACAGGGCAAACCACTGGCAGGCTTCATAGTTGAATGAAAAATGATCTAGTTTGTAACCTCTTTAAATTGGGAGGAAAAAGAAAAAGATTATCTTGGGGAATCAGTTTTGGGGAACACTGGATCTAGTCCCAACTGATCCAGTAAATCTAGACTTTCAAGAATTTGGATTCTGATTTACACGTTTCTGTTTTTCTGTGGTCCTGATCAGAATGGTCAGTAGCAGTAACCAGCTCTTTGGGTCTCGGGTAGATGAGACCCGTCTCGGTTGGTTAGGGTCCCCGATGGTGTACATGTTGGTTACCCTTCGCTGCTAACCGTGAGATCAGCTGCTTGAAACCTCCAGGTGTTCCTCTGAAAAAAGATGAGGCTTTCAGAAAGATTTCAGCCCAGAAACCCTTTTAAAAGGGGCAGTTTTACTCTCTTACAGGGTCACTATGCATTGGAATCCACATGAAGGTGGTTAAATATTAAGGAGTGTTCGTGGAGGCTATTTATCCTTGAGTCTTTGCTTTCCTCTTTTGCTCTGGAGGAGTAGACTAATACATATATCTTTCATGGTCCTTTTAGCTTTTTTTTTTTTTTTTTTTTTTGTGGGCATCACTGCCTCTGGTGGTCGTGGGTGCCACCCAGCGCCACTCCTGAGAGCTGCCGCTGGATTCGAACCACCAAGCCCGCAGGCTGCAGTCCCGCACTCAACCACTTACACCACCGGGGCTTAGCCCCCTTTTAGCTTTTTAACTAACCAATTATTTTCTCTTTATCCAACTCCTCTGACAGTCTTGAAGTTAAATGATTCATTTTATTTATTTATTTATTTTTTTCTTATAAATGCCCCTCGGGAAAAGGCTTTTTATGCTGGCACTTCATGTCAGGTCCAATAAAAACAGCCTTGCAAGTAGGAAACTACCTGACAGATCCATTAATGCCAATTCTCTATAACGGTAAGACTTTGAAGGAGTGTCATTTCCATTTTGTTCCTGTCTGTGACTGCATGGCTACATATTTTCACTGTGATTATGGTCTGTAAGTTTTCAAGTTTATCACAGAGCTGGAGAAGTGCAGAGGGGAGTAGAGCAAGTTGGAAAACACCATAAAAATTGTGTGCCAGCTGAGATTCCTCCATTTTTCTTGACTCCACCAGGTGTAGGATTGTTGCAAGTCTTTTGGTAATGTCTGGAGTTCTGAGAGTTGCCTTTGCCAGTGTTCCTGTTGCTCTGAGGAGTCCTGGTGGCATTCTGGGTCACGTATTGGTTATAAGATCAGCAGCCTCTCAGGGCAAAGAGGAGGCTTTCTGCTCCTGTAAGAAGGAGTGATAGACTCAGAAGAGCAGAGGCAGTTCTTCCCTCCCCTATAGGCTTGCTATGAATTGGAACTGACTTGATGGCAGTGCCTCTTCTTCTTCTTTTTTTTTTTTTGTAATTCTCTTTTGGACTGGGACAATTCTTCCATTTCCACTTCTTTTTTTGCTGGATTTTTTTTTCATTTTGATGCTTTTTATTTTTTTTATTTTTTTTTGGGGGGGGGCATCAATCTTGATGTTTTCTAAAGAGACAGATGAGATTGTCTGCTCTTGTAGAGACGTTTGGTCTCTAGGGGGGCTGAGCCCCGGTGGCGTAAGTGGTTGAGTGCGGAACTGCGGCCCCCAGGCTTGGCGGTTGAAATCCAACGGCAGCTCTCAGGAGCGGCACTGGGTAGCGCCCAAGACCACCAGAGGCAGTGATGCTCACCAAAAAAAAAAAAAAAGAAGACGTTTGGTCTAAAACTCAAACGGGGGCAGTTCTACTCTGTTCTAGAGTGGAAATACCTCGATGGTACAGAGTTTTTGTTTTTTTTTAAATAGGGTACTTAATTTGCAGGCTAGTCCTTAATTTGGACTCGTTTGATGTTTCTTCATAAATTATACTTCCCACCCCACCTCCGCTGGAATACTGCAGATAGGATGGATTGTTCTTTTCAACAGAACATATTTATAAATAATTAAGCAAAACAAAAGTCAAACCAGATGCTGACAAGTTTCTGACTCAATGACGACCCCGTTTGTTGCAGGACAAAACTGTGTTCTAAAGGGGGTTCTCAGCAGTGAATTGGTAGGCCTGTCTTCCAAGACACCTCTGAGTGGACTTGAACTATCAACTTTCTGCTTAGCAGTTGAGCACATAACTGTCTGTTTCACAGATTCCTGAGTCATGTTTGGAGGCACATACTTTTAGCATGTCCACTTGTTGGTGATAGTAACTTATCACTTGGTCAAATTGGTATCTGGTAGCTTTTTCCATTATAGAGTAAATGAGCATTTGATGAAGAGATACTTTGATATTCTTACAGTAAAACTAAATTATTGTTTCTTTGGTGCTCAAATTATCTCAGATTTGACTAGGGAGAGTCGTTTAAGGTGGCATCTTGTGTGTTTTATGACATTCCATCATTCTCTAAGCACTTTCTTACTTTGTGATCCAACAAAATGTTCTGCACTCTTGTGTTTTTTTTTTGGGGGGGGGAGGTGGCATCACTGCTCTCCGGTGGTGGGAGTAGGAGGCCCAGCCCCACTGCTGGAATTGAACCACCAACCCAGGGGGCCGCAGTCCCACACGCAACCACTTCGCCACTGGGGCTCAGCCCTCTCTTGTGTTTTTTATGCCCTGTTCTTCAGTTAGTTTTTTTTCAAAGAGCCCCAAAGATTTTGTGGATATCTCTATTTTTGTCGGGGCATCACTGCCTCTGGTGGTCAATGGGCGCTACCCAGTGCTGCTCCTGAGAACCACCACTGGATTTGAACTGCCAAGTCTGTGGGCCGTAGTCCCGCACTCAACCACTTATGCCACCAGGGCTCAGCCCCGTGGATATATCTATTTAAAAACAAGATCTGGGTCCTCCTACAGTTGTTCATTTGGTTTTAGAATGTCATTGCTTCCAGGCCCTTTCAGAACAGGGTGAGAAATATACATATTCATATAAATACACCTATATCTCTTTCTTTATCCATTTATCTATATGTATTAAAAGCCCACACCAGTTCAGTACCAGATTTTTCTCTGACAGAAATAGGCCCCCTCAATTTCTTCTCTTATGTCACCAATCTTTTGGAAAGGTGAATTCAGACCCCATAGTGCCATCCCTAACAAAGAAGCCTGATAAGGCATACTCAGTAACGTTTGAAGAAATGGCTGAACATTATTCAAATTTGGGGAAGTATCCCTTTGTACCACGCCACATTGTAACTTGCTTAGGAGAATTTGCTACCCTACTAGTATCTGTGTTTTGTGCTGTGGATTGAATTAGTGTCCCTGGCATTCAGCACCATTGGGGAATTACAGAGTAGATTTGGTGTCTACGTTTAGTCTTTTCCAGCCCATGAGTGAGCCAAGGAAAATGCTGTGAATCTTAAAAAACTGCATTTTGAAACCGGTTTTATCTTTGGACGGATTAAAATGTAGTAAAACAAAGAGCTGATATGGTAGAATCTTATGAATTGCAAATGTAAAATCACCTACAAGTAACAATAAGCACAGGAAAGATGGCTTTCAAGATAAGATTGTGGGCACTAAAGCAAACACACCAATCAGATCCCTTGTCTCACTTTTCATCAAGTCAGTTCCCACTCAGGAAACTACAGGAAAGGAGAACTTCCTCTGTGGATTTCCAATCCTGTAACTCTTTGAGGTAGAACATTTTGTCATTCTTTGGCAGAGAGAGTGGTGGTTTTGAACTGCCGACCTGGTGTTAACAGCCCAACAGGTAGGACACTAAGCCACCAGGCCTTCTGGTAGTTGCCACCTAGTAAAGGTGGATTTACCTTAAATAAATTTATTAAAACAATATACTTAACCACTGGGGATGGCTACATATATTTCTGTCTCTGGGAGATATGGAGGTTTGCTAATCATTGTGGGTCTAATATACCTGGAAGAGACCGCTGTAAATACTTATTTATAAGGGAAGTATAGGAAGAAGTAAAAGGATCTGGTTGATTCAGTAGAACTAGGAGTCTAGAAGGATTTTATAAAGCAAATGTGCTTATGGTTTGAGCAGGAGTGGAAACAATGTTAGAGTAAATGACTGTAAAGGGATTTGTTGGGGGGTGGCAGTGGGGGTGGGGCAGAGCAGTGATTCCCATACAAGAGTCTTTGATTTTGGATCCCCTGAATGGACACTACTAGGCAGGGTATGTAAGTCTGAAGATGAGTCAAGGGCCTGCTTGGTAAATGCATGCATATAGATCAGATGTTTGACGAGCAGACACTTGACGGCTCAGCAGGCTTTTGAGAAAGGGAATGTCAAGTTCAAGGCAATAATCGTAGGTATCCGGCTCTTGGGGCTATGACAGTTTGCTGGAGAAAGAAGAGTTTACTTGCATTAGTCAGTAGTGATTGTTAATAACAATAACGATGCCTTTGTGTATTTTGCTGTTTTCAAAATATTTTTATAAATGTTTCTTGCAGTACAAAGACATCGTTTTTGTAGTTTTTGTTTTCCCCATTCTATGTAACTCTTTGAGTTAAGTCACTTGTTCAGTGACAGCCAGCGATTAATGGCATGGTTGGGCTTCAAACCCCCTTTGTGTTACACCACAGCAGTTTCAATAAGGACTTGTTCGAGAATTGTTGCTGTAGGATTGGAGGAAAGAGCAATGCAGGTTGCTCTTTTCTTCTAATTAGAACTGATTTAAAGTATTGGCATAAGACCAAGTAGAGCCAAAATTACAGAGGAAAATTTGTTGACATTGGGGAAAAAATGTGATGGAATTCTCCAGAAAATCTTCCCAAATTTTGCATTGTTTCTACTTGTAATTTCCTCTTTGGACCTGGATTTGGGAGAAATCTCATCTTTCCCCGTACTTATGTTTTTTTAGGAAAGCAGTATCTGACACTGATTCTGGTAAGTCTGTCAGCTATAGGTAAAACAAAAAGTCACTGTCTCTCATTTAACAACCATTGCAAGAGATCCAACCTCAGCTGAAATAAAATATTGTTAACTTTGCTTTTCATTAGAAAGGTGAGATGCCTTACATGTCCTATTAGAAACAGCTGTACAATTTTCGAGCATTGAGGTACTGTGGCAAGCATCTCTAAGTTTAAAGTTCTAACCCTCTCTCCATTCCACCCCTGTTCATTCCTGCCCACTCAAGAAAAAACTGAGATTCAGATTCCACTTAGTGTTTATTATAAGATGCATTTAAAAAAATTATTATTAATCCTGAGAAATAGAGATTTTTATTTTTTTGTTTTATTTTTTTGGGCATCACTACTCTCCGGTGGTGGGAGTAGGAGGCCCAGCCCCACTGCTGGAATTGAACCTCCGTCCCAGTGGGCTGCAGTCCCACGCACAACCACTATGCCACCGGGGCTCAGCCCGAGATTTTTATTTTATAGAAATGAAAATCAAGACTCTCGGAGGTTGTTGCTTAATCTGTAACTCATGAAGAGTGTATCCAAGAATCCATTTAGAGCTCTCTGACCCCCAAGTACTGTGCTAAGTTTCCATTGAAAACTAGGTCATACACAAGTATTAGAGCTAGAAGAGACTTTGGAAATACTCCCTTTACCCCTTCATATCAGAAATGAGCATGAATTTTGATTGACTTCCTTCCTGAATTCAAGTCTTCATCCTTCCACTTAGTAACTGTGACCTAGTGAAGTTACTTCTGTCCATATGCCAGTTTCCTCATCTGTTAAAGGAAGTAATACCGAGTACCGAGGTCCTTAGATTCTATTTGTGGTAGTGAAGTGAGTTCTTATATATAAAACATGTAGAAAATATCTGGCATGTAGTAAGTACTCATCATTCGTAGTAATAATTACGAGGAAGCAGTGTCACAGAGGTTACTTGTGAAGGTGATAGCAGAGGAGCTGAGCCTAAACTTGAATTCAGATTTTGGACTTGTAGTATTTCCTTGGCAGTCTTTTCAAACAATTTTTTTTCTCTTTAAAATACATCCATCCATTGTGTCAAGCACATTTGTACATTTGTTGCCATCATCATTCACAAAACATTTGCTTTCTACTTGAATCCTTGGTATCAGCTCCTTGTTATTTCCCCTCCCCCCTCTCTCTTCCCTCATGAATCCTTGATGATTTATAAATTTTTATTTTATCATGTCTTACACTGTCTGATGTCTCCCCTCCCTTTTCTGTTGTCCATTCTCCAGGGAGAGGGTTTTATATACATTCGTTATATACATTTATTTTTATTACTTTTTTTTTTGGGCATCACTGCCCTCTGGTGGTGGGAGTTGGAGGCCTACCCTTGCTCCTGGACAGCTGCTGCTGGATTTGAGCCTCCAACCCAGTGGGCCGCAGTCCCACACACAACCACTACGCCACTGGGGCTCAGCCTACATTCTTGTGATTGATTCCCCCCTTCTATCCCACCTTCCTGGTACTGCCACGTCATTATTGGTCTCGAGGGGTTTATCTGTCCTGTATTCCCCGTGTTTCCAGTTCCTCATTGGGATCATGATAGTGGGGTGGGAGGAAGCATTAAATAGCTAGTGGAAAGTTGTATGTTTCATCAGTGCTCTACTGCACCCTGACTGATTCATCTCTTCCCTCCTGACCCTTCTGGAAGGGAATGTCCAGTTGCCTACAGGTGGGCTTTGGGTCTTCACTCTGCACTTCTCATTCACAAAAGAAAAGAAAAGAAAACAACAACAACAAAAATCCAGGGATTGAGCCCCGGTGGCGTAGTGGTTGTGCGCGGGACTGCGGCACACTGGGATGGAGGTTCAAATCCAGCAGCAAGGCTGGGCCTCCTACTCCCACCACCGGAGAGCAGTGATGCCCCCCCCCCCCCGCCCAAAATCCAATATGGTTTTTTGTTCTTTGATACCTGATCCCTTTGGCACCTCACACAGGTTGGTGTGCTTCTTTCAGTGTGCTTTGTTGCTTTTGAATTAGATGGCCACTTTTTTATCTTCAAGCCTTTAAGACCCCAGATACTATATCTTTTGATAGCCGGGCACCATCAGCTTTCTTCACCACATTTGCTTATGTACCTACCCACTTTGTCTTCAGCGACTTTCTGGTCAGAAAAGTGAGCATCATGGAATGCCAGCCTAATAGAACAGTGTTTTTGCCCTGAGGGAGTATTTGAGTGGAAGCCCATTGTCCTGCTTCTTTAATACTAAGCCTGTAAATATATCCACATGGATCTATTTCTTCACCATCATATATAAATATATTTACATATGTACATGACTGTTTTTAGACTTCTATAAATACCCTTTGCCTCCTAGTACTTTCCTGTATTTCTTTTTACTTTCTTCTTGTCGCACTATCATGCTCAGTCTTTGTCTGGGTTTCAGTAATTTCTCTCGGTTACCTAGCCCTTGATCAAGCCCTTCCAGGCCTCCTTCACCCTCCTTGCTATTGATTTTTGGATCACTTATTGTTCCCTTGTCCCTGGGTTTGTTGACACCTGCTTCCTCCCCGCCCCTTCCTATCCCCCTGGAACTGTGGGTCCTTTGTTTTCTCCTGCAGATTGTCTCCCCCCCCCCCATCTTATCTAGATAGACCTGCAGAGATAATAATATGCACAAAAAACAAGACAGAGCAAAACAAAGCAACAAAACAAAACATTTAAAAAGCAAAGTCTATAAATAGTTGAAAGTCTGTTTGTTGACCTTTAGGAGTGTTTTCCAGTCGAATATGAGTGGGTGCCGTGCTCCGGACCCACAGTCTACCTTGGGACTTCTTGCTCTGCTCCCCTTGCTGTTCTGTTGCACGCCTTTAGTGTTGTGCCTTGGTGTGGTGGGATCAGATCAGGCCCAGTTCCCACACTGTGTCTCCACTACTGCCCTCCATAGGACTATGGGTCAGTGAGGGATGTCAGGTCTCATGGTGGGGCCAGCCCTATTGTCCTCTCTGCTTTGGCTGCTCTGAGCAGGGACAGCGTCCTCAAGGCTGGGTGAGTCAGGATGTGCTCCACTCTCTCTCCCTCCCCCTTCATTTGCTCCTGTGTGCTCTGACCAGACATGGCCCTCTCCCTGAGCTGTAGCTTCAGTGCTGCCTTCTAAAGTAAATTCTTTTGGGGGAAGGGGGGGCTGTCCACATAGTTGGGGTAGGGGCTGGCCCCTTAGAGCTCTGTATTGGCTCCCTGCTTCATGCTGGTATGTTGCACTGACATCTTGGAGTACTGGGTTGAAGTCTGGTCCCTCTTTACCTGTGGAGACATAAACAATGCCCTCCTTTGGGTGGGTTTGCGCCCTGGTCCCCCGCTGCCCATATCCCCCCCGCTCTTTTTTAGCCGACTACATATGCCTCCCTGGATTGGGTCTGGCCCCTGCCATACTACCTGGACCTCACCCCAGGAATGTTTGTACACACTAGCTTTTCCCCTATGTCCCTACTGTATTTTTTTAAGCTTACCTCAGTGGACTCATGTTATACTTCCTCTTTTGTGCTTGGCTTACTTTGCTCAGCATAGTTTCCACCAGTTCTTCCCATGCAGTGATGTGCTTCATGCATTCATCACTGCTTTTCAGGGATGCATAGTATTTCGTTTTGTGTATGTGTCACAGTTCAAACAATTTTTATAGCTATTCCTCATTATGGCCTCTTTAAAGTCTCCAAAAAAAAATAGTACTTAGAAAAAGGTATTGTGAACTATGATTTAAAGAATAATCATTATAAAGTGCCAGAGGTTTACTTATTTTATTTCCTTAGAAGAGCCCTCCTACTCAAGTGAAGTACTTCTAGAATTCTTTCAGTCACTGGTGCTGGGCATAGTTAAGGGTACATCTCTTATTCTTGGGGAGATGAGCACCAGAAGCCTTTGTTCTTGTCTCATTTTGGTTTTTCTCCTGCTGTGTACATTGTTCTAGCGGTGCCGTCGTTGCCTTCTAGATACAGATTCTTAGCAGATTACTTTTTCTTTTTCCAGAAGAATCAAACTGGTATAACCCAGCGGGTTCCAGTATGCAGCCGATTGGTACCCATGCCCCCTCCCCAAGGACAGTGGGACAGGAGACAGTTTGGCACTTCCCAGGTAAGGTTTGTTGTTCTTTGCCTGCTATGAAAAACTTAGTGTTTATGTGCAAATGTCATGTATTTATAGATGAACCAACCAAATTGTGTGATGGAAAAACCTCCTGAGACCACTTCTTGGTCTCTGTGGTGCCAGCTCAGAACTGATTCCTACAGTATAGTGTCGAGGGCGTTTGCTTTCTAAATACCCTTGCAATGGAACTTAGCCTAGGATGCCATGATACAGTCTGATGGTTTTTACTGTTTAGGGAGTCTTTCCAGATAATCATCTGAGTTAAATTTTTTTTCAGTTTTCTTTTCCTAGCGGCTTGGTGTCACCCTTATTTGAGGCTGTGGACTATGATTCATAACTCTCCTCCACACCTGGTGGATATATAATCCAAGGAGCAGTATTTTCAGACCTTAGTTTACCATGATCATATGATTCATTGCAGTGTAATTCACGTTGAGCCTTCCTTGAGCAGTTTGTCCCACTTCTGTTAATTGTGCAAATAATTTAGAAATAAAGGAAATAATTTAGTAATAAAATCATCTATGACCTCAAACCTGAAGTCATTAAAAGTTTCAATTTATTGTTGCCTTTCTAGTCCTTATATTTGAATATATGTATTAATAATATTCCCTTTGAAACCATAACAAATATGTGAAGAAACATTTATTTGTTAAACTGACTTTGTGACTAGATTTTTTTTTTGTATTGTGATATATTTATTTTAATTTTATTTTTAAAATTTTATTTAATCATTTTATTGGGGGCTCATACATCGCTTTTCACAATATATAGTTACATATACTGTGCCACGCACCTTCACGTGCCTGCTTTCATTAACATTCTCCAAATACCGGCTTTTCCACTTGAGCTCTTGATATGAACTTCTCTTCCTTCCAGCTAGATTTTTTTAAAATAGATACATGATGTTTAATTAGCCTTTGGTATTATAGTTCCCCCCCCACACCAAACTATCGTAGACTTTAATGCAGTTAAGAATTTGGGGACGTATTTAAACATTGTTTTAAAAAATTAAAAGATTTTATTGGGGGTTCTTACAACTCTTATTACAATCCATACATCAATTGTATCAAGCATATTTGTACATATGTTGCCATCCTTTTCATGACATTTACTTTTTATTGAGTCCCTGGTATCAGCTCCTCATTTCCACCCCCATTTGTAAACTTTTAAAAAATTAATAATTCCAGTGAAGGTGTATTCTCAGAGTATGAAAAATTTGCCATTTTAAAGAGTTATTCTAATTTATACTCCACCAATAATGCATACATAACCAGCTTTTTATTAAACTTCTCCCCAAATCAGGTATAATTTTATTTATTTTTTAACTAATTGGGTAGAAATATGACCTAGTTATGCTTTTTAATTTTTTTGTTTAGTTGCTAGAGGTAAGCACTTTTTCCATTTGCCAATTAATATTGTTATTTGTGAAAATTATAATTTCTCCCTTTACTGGAAGAAATTTGCTATTCTTCCTAACTTATGTGAGTTCCTGTAGTTACTAACTTTTTTAATATCTTAGACAGGGCTGAGCCCCGGTGGCGTAGTGGTTGTGCGCGGGACTGCGGCCCACTGGGACGGAGGTTCAATTCCAGCAGTGGGGCTGGGCCTCCTACTCCCACCACCAGAGAACAGTGATGCGGCCCCCCCCCCCCAAAATATCTTAGACAATTAAAAAACATTTTATCAGTGGCTCATGCAACTCTAATCACAATAGATACATCCATATTTTTGTGTTAGTATTTACATATTTTTGGGGGGGCCTCATACAATTCTTATCACAATCCATAAATACATCCATGTGTCAAGCACATTGGTATATTTGTTGCCGTCATCATTCTTAAACATTTTCTTTCTTTCTATTCTTAAACATTTGTATCAGCTCCTTATTTTTTCCCTCTTAGGCAATTAAAAAATTATTTTTACTATCTTTAATACAGTAAAGATAAGAATTTTAGTGCAGTGTAATTTTCTCTCCTGCTTCTCTGAGACTGTCTTGTTGGTCCCTGTATTTCCTGGACTTCTCACAAGCCCAGCTGACTGGGATGCAATGTATGGTATATCAAATGAAGAGTCTGTCTTTGGGTAGACATGCAGATTTTTCTTTGTTGAAGATTATGTTTACTTTTTGTAAAGAAGCTCTGATGGCATAGTGGGTTAAACATTGAGCTGCTAAACAAGATGGGCAGTTCAAATCTGCTAATTGATTCTCAGGAAAGAAATGAGACGTGGCTTTCTGAAAAATTTAAAGTCTCAGAAAATCAAACGGGCAGTTCTGCTCTCCCTTGTAGGGTCTTTGTGTGTTGGAATCGACTTGATGACAATGGATTGGGTTTACTTTGTGTCAGACTAGAAATTAATATAAGAATCCTTGATTAGTGGCTCATTCTTTCAATCAATAAACATATTTTGAGTATTTAATATCTATGAGGTATTATCATAGGCTCTGAGATAGTATTATAGCAAACATTCATGTAAGCAACTCAAGGTGGTTTATTTTAAACAGTTCAAATGTTATTTTAGCTCATGTGAATAAATAGGACATTTATATGTCTTGAATACATCTCACTGGCAACTCTTTTCACTTTTGACATTCCCTTGTTGGAAACTGCGGCCTTAGAATGGCATTCTCAGGGCCACGTTTGACAAGGAAGCAGATTTGACTCAGAATGAGGAATAACTTTCTGTTAATTGGAGCTGCAGTATAATAGAATGTGGGGCTATTATTAGCATTTTGACTTACTCACCTCACGGGAAATATTCAGGCAGGGGTTGGATGGTTGTATGCCAAGGACATGGCATCAAGGAATCCTTTATTGGATCAGTGGTCAGATCAGATGATCTGTAAGGTGACTTCGAGTACGCTAATCCTTTTATTTTAAAAAAGATGACAACATCTTTTATCTCTTTCTTTCCAAAATAACCTCTTGAAGTTCTATAATTTTTTTCTTGTTGGTCAAAGTTTTATAATTTATTATTATTATTATTATTATTTTTTAGGGCATCACTGCTCGGGTGGTGGGAGTAAGAGGCCCAGCCTTTGCCCCTGTGGAGCTGGAATTGAACCTCCGTCCCAGTGGGCCGCAGTCCCGTGCACAACCACTATGCCACTGGGGCTCAGCCCAGTTTTATAATTTTTTAATGAGCCTATTAAAACATTTTAATTTGAGATAATTTTAGTCTTACTGAAAAGTTGCAAAATTATAATTCATATATACTTTCCATTTCATTTTCCCTAATGTTAATACCCTATATAATAATGATCAAGGAAACTGGTGTGACTGTGATATCAATGAACCCATGTACACTATTTCAAGCACATTTGTACATATGTTGCCATCATAGTTTTCAAAACATTTTCTTTCTGCTTGAGCCCTTGGCACCTCTTCTCTTTTTCCCTCCCTCTGGGACCCCTGATAAATGATTATTATTTTCATATCTTACACTGTTCACTACAGGAACTTTATATTGTGTCCCTGTACCATCTACTTTTTTTCATCTCAGGTTTAGAAGAGGCCATGATTCATGTGGGCTATTAATCTTGTGGGCAACTTTCTTTGAGTCTGATTTTCTTCATTCTCTTTGACTCTTTATAAGCAGAGACTAATAGTTGTATCTTAGATGCCTTCTCACAAGTTTTTTTTTTTTTTGGCATCACTGCCCTCTGGTGGGAGTAGGAGGCCCAGTTGACTAAGTTGTGTTCGAGGACTATGGTCCCAAGCCTTTTTACCCAGTAATCCAATCCCAAAAGTTGTCTGGTTGTCTAGAAAGGCTTCATTACTGTGCTCTCTTTGTGATTTTTTATATATGTGGATGTGTACTGGGGACTATCAAAAAGTTTGTGGAAAAATGGAACTAAAATACAATGGTATTTTTCTTTTTTTTTTTTGGCATCACTGCTCTCCGGTGGTGGGAGTAGGAGGCCCAGCCCCACTGCTGGAATTGAACCTCCGTCCCAGTGGGCCGCAGTCCCGCGCACAACCACTACGCCACCGGGGCTCAGCCCACAATGGTATTTTTGTTTGTTTTTGTTTTTGTTTGGGCATCACTGCCATCAGGTGGTGGGAGTAGGAGGCCCAGCCTTTGCTCCGTGGAGCTGGAATCGAATCTCCATCCCAGTGGGCCGCAGTCCCGCGCACAACCACTACGCCACCGGGGCTCAGCCCACAATAGTATTTTTCCATTAACTTTTTGAAGCTTTTTGTATAAGGTGTTAAGCATGTAGAAGACTTTCAGTAAGCTGTATATGTCATTTTTGGTGCTCTTTTTAATCATGCTACTTGCAAGTTTCTTTTCATTATATAAAATGAAACATTTAAAAACATTTTATTGTGGGCTCTAACAGCTCTTATTACAATCCATCCATGTATCCATTCATTGTGTCAAGCACATTTATACATTTGTTACCATCATCATTTTCAAAACGTTTTCTTTCTACTGGAGTCCTTGGTATCAGCTCATCCCCGCCGCCCACCCAAATAAAACTTCAAAAAAAAATTTTAATCATAAAAGTATTGTAAGTGCATTGCAGCTGTTCTCTGGTTCTCTGTGCCCTCATCAGTGAAATGCACAGGTTGGATTAGAAGATCTTTGAGACGTCTTCCAGCTCAAATGTTGTTTTTCTAGGTTACTCCTTAGTTCTTCAGCTGCCTTTTCTCCAAGCGAAACAGTCTCAATTAATTTTAACTTTTCCACTAGGACCTTTATTCATTCCTTTGATCGTTTTTTTGTGGCTCTTCTGAACTTTGTCCAGTTTACCCTCCTCTTTAAAAAAAAATCACCTAGATTTTATGGAGTGCTGATTTCATGCCCAGAATGGAGTTGGACATTGGGATATAAAATAGAAGAAGTCTACAATGGACTTTGCCCTGGTGGAGCTTATAGTTTTGGTAAAACAACTATAATGCGCTGAAAAACCAAACCAAACCAGAAAACCCAAATTTACTGACATTGAGTTGATTGTGACCCACAGTGACCCTGTAGGACAGAGACGCCTACTGGACCTGCCCCTTTGCACTCTGAAGGGTGACTTTATGGAAGCAACAGCCACGTTGCTTTCCTGTGGAATGCCCCGTGGGTTCAAATCGTTGAGCTGTGGGTTAGTAGCCTGAGTACTTAACCACTGGGTTTCTTCCCCGACACATATACCCCCCTCTTTTCTCTCCCTTCTTCCCTTCTAAATTGGGGGTCTTTTCACTTTCAGAACCTCTTTCGAAGCAAGCTATAAGCAATATATAAGTGAAATCTTGGCTAATTTTACTATTGCTGCTGGATTAATAGTTTTTTTTTTAATTTCCCATATTCCTTTTAATAAGAGACGAGTTGCAAAAGAATTTATCATTGGAATTGTTGGGAGCAGTTCTTTATACTTATATTGTGAATTATGGTTACACATCTCCTTCACATATATTTTCTGCTAGTTCTCAAAACAAATTTATGAGGTAGGTGGAGTTGGAACTTCAGTCCAGGGCCTCTGACTCAATGTTTTTTCTTTGACTGCACTACGCTGCTTCACCTCTGCCTTCCCACTCTCAGTCTTCTCTAGTCTGCCCACTTTTTTCTTTTCCCCATTTCTTAATGTTTGCCATGGAAGTTTTTCTAATGGCTTTATGTCATTGAATTTTATTTCTAAATCTGTTGTTTGGTAGTACTACAGTTGCTTCCTAATTTATATCTGTAAGCATTTTTGCATACGCTATTAAAACAAATATATAAAAGTACAGAGAAGACACAAACTATAGGCATATAGCTCAATGAATTATTACAAGGGAATGTAACAAGCACCCAAGTTGAGAAGCAGAGTAGTCCATGCTTCCTTGATTCACTTCTAGTCAGTACCCCAACCAAGGGGAACCAGCGTCTTCCTTTGAATGCCATAGAGTAGCTTTTGGGTTTTTTTTTTTTTTGGGGGGGCGGGCATCACTGCCTCTGGTGGTCGTGGGCGCTACCCAGTGCCGCTCCTGAGAGCAGCCGCTGGATTTGAACCGCCAAGCCCGCAGGCCGCAGTTTACGCCACCGGGGCTCAGCCCAGGTTTTTTAAATTTATTTTTTAATTTATTTTTAATTAATTAATTAATTTTTTTTGGCATCACTGCTCTCCAGTGGTGGGAGTAGGAGGCCCTGCCCCACTGCTGGAATTGAACCTCAGTCCCAGTGGGCCGCAGTCCCGCGTACAACCACTATGCCACCGGGGCTCAGCCCAGGTTTTTTTTTTATTATTAATTTTTTATGCTTTCCATTTAGATTTTGCTTTTTGTTATAGTATGCATTCTTTAAAAAAAAAAAAAATCACAGTTTTGGCTGAGCCCCAGTGGTGTAGTGGTTGTGCGCGGGACTGCGGCCCACTGGGATGGAGGTTCAATTCCAGCTCCACGGAGCAAAGGTTATGCCTCCTACTCCCACCACCTGAGGGCAATGATGCCCAGAAGAAAAAAAAAATCACAGTTTTATTGACATATAATCCCTTTTCATACAATTTAAATATACTGGAGTTGTGCTTTCATTACCATAATCAATTCTCTTTATTCTTGTATCCATTTTTAGTTCCTCATTTCCCCCCAACCTCCTGTTTCATAACCCTAAGAAACTATTAATCTAGTACTGCCTCTATAGATTTACTTATCAGTATATATCAGCAGTTCTCAACAGGGGTTGCCTGATTCATAACAGTAGTAAAAATTACAGTTATGAAGTAGCAACGAAAATAATTTTATGACTGGGGGGGCGTCACCACAGCATGAGGAACTGTACTAAAAGGTCACAGCCTTAGGAAGATTGAGAACCACTGGTATATATGCTCTTGTATTTGTCTGATTTCTTTTTTTTTTTTTTGGCATCTCTGCCCTCAGGTGGTGGGAGTAGGAGGCCCAGCTCCTGTGAGCTGGAATTGAACCTCCATCCCAGTGGGCCGCAGTCCCGCGCACAACCACTACGCCACCGGGGCTCAGCCCATGTAAATCCTTATAATTGGTTCCTCTTGACTTGTTGTATGATAGCAAAGAAATAATGAAAAATAAAAATTGTCCAATTTGTTCATTCAACAAATATTTGAATGTGTCCTATGTGTAATGCACTGTATTTGATTATGCTAATATAACTACTACTCTTATGAATCTTTCTGGTAGTACTGTAGTGAAATAAAATAAAAAGAAAGAAAATAAGCAAGTATAAACATAAGTATATATTACTCATTTTAATAATGACTGTAATGTAAACAAATAGGCCACAACTGTGATGGTGAAAAAGGGGATGGTAGAGCCTATTGCAGATAAGGGAATCAGAGGAGCTTTCTAAAAAAGTGATGTCGGGGCTGAGCCCCGGTGGCATAGTGGTTGTGCGCGGGACTGCGGCCCACTGGGACGGAGGTTCAATTCCAGCAGTGGGGCTGGGCCTCCTACTCCCACCACCTGAGGGCAGTGATGCCAAAAAAAAAAAAAGAAGTGATGTTGGAGTGTTCTGGATTTTATTTCATTTTACAAATAGTCATTTGTTGATATCTTCTCAGTTGAAATCAAAGAAAAATTGTACTTAAGGGCTGTGGAAATCTTTGTGTATGTGTGTGTGTTTGTGTGTGTGGTGGTGCCAAGGGCAAGCGTATAGTAACAAAAGAAGTGTGTATGCACGGGTATGTTTAGATATGGCGAAGCTAGATGTTGCCTTTGCTATTAGATGATGTTGCAGCAGTCATTCAGTAATAGTCAACTCATGAATAACGATATGATAGAAATATAGCAGGTGATAAAATAGCTACACAAAGGGCCTAGTAGTATTTCTTGGAGTGATGGAGAAAGAAATCATGTAGCTAAAGGACAAGAACTCTGTCCAAACTACAGCCAGTTGAAACTGCTGTTGGTTGTGTTTCTTGACCCAGTTTTTAGAGTTTTGTGTTCTAGATGGACCATTACATTGATGTAATGGGAGGTGTTCTGTGTTTAGTCTGTGTTTTATAAAGGCTGCTTAATACTTATGAAATAAAGCATAGGCGTCCTTGAGACTGACCAGAAGAGTCCTGACTAATCTTTAATATCCCTGTTTGGAAAGACAAGTAATAGTAACTCTACAGCTAGAAATTCTACATTTTCTTCCCTAGGATCAGAGAACATAATCATTTTCATTCCAAGCATACCACATTTTCTTCAAATAAGTCAGAATTAAAGGGATAGCCCTCTTTATCCCATCTTCACCTCTTCATAGTCTAAAGGCAATGTAACATTATTGGAAGCTTGGGAGGAGCCCTGGTGGTAAGGTGTCGGGCTGCTGACTACAAGGCCAGCCGTTTGAACAACCAGCCTCTGCAGGAGAAAAATGAAGTGGATTTAGAGACCCAGAGGGGCAGTTTTTTTTTTTTTTGGGCATCACTGCCTCTGGTGGTCACGGGCGCTACCCAGTGCCGCTCCTGGGAGCCGCCGCTGGATTTGAACCGCCAATCCTGCAGGCCGCCCTCCTACACTCAACCACTTATGCCACCGGAGCTCAGCAGAGGGGCAGTTTTGTCATATCCTATAAGGTCACCAGGAGTTGGAATTGATTTGATGGTGGAGTTAAGTTTGGCTTTTTTTCAAGGGAGGTTGGAAACTAGATTTTTTTTTTGGGGGGGGGGGGGCATCACTGCTCTCCGGCGGTGGGAGTAGGAGGCCCAGCCCCACTGCTGGAATTGAACCTCCGTCCCAGTGGGCCGCAGTCCCGCGCACAACCACTATGCCACCGGGGCTCAGCCCGGAAACTAGATTGTTAAACCTACCCAGAATCCTATAAATTTAGCTATTTCTTCCTAGATGTTCCTGTATTATAGTGATGTTTTTTATATATACTATAAGCCTCTTTTTCATGTTGATAAAAATAATCTCAGTGGTCACCTGACATTTTTTTGGGGGGGGGGGAAACATCACTGTCCTCTGGTGGTTGTGGGACCCAGCCTTCCTTCTGGAGAGCTGCTGCTGGATTTGAACCGGCAAGCCCGTAGGCCGCAGTCCCACACTCAATCACTGCGCCACCGGGGCTCGGCTCAGCCCACCCCCTGACTTCTTATTGAGTGACTATACCACAATTCAATGAGCCCTTTTTTGGCCATTTTTTTTTTACTGGACTTATTTTTTTTTAATACTTTTAATGGGGGCTCAGACATCTCTTATCACAATCCATACATTCCTCCAGTGTGTCAAGCACATTTACACATATGCCACCATCATCATTTTCAAAGCATTCGCTTCACACTTGAACCTCTGATACCAGCTCCCCATTTCTTCCCCCTCCCACCCTCCCTCATGAACCCTTGATAAGTTATAGATTATTTTTTCCATGTCTTACTTTGTCCTCCATTGCTCTTCACCCACATTTCTGTTATTGGACCCCCTGCGAGGAGGTTTTAGGTTGATCCTTGTGGTGGGTTCCCCCTTTCTCCCTCCACCCTCCCCTAATCCTCCTGATAGCTCTGCTCTCGTTGTTGGCCCTGAGGGGTTTATCTATTCTTGATTCCCTGCTTTCGGGCTCTCTCTGTAGCAGTGTGCATGTTCTGGTCTAATCCAACTTGTATGGTAGAGTTGAGGTCATGAAACTGGGGTGAAGGAAGCACCAAAGAACGAGAGGAAAGTAGTGTTTTTCATCAGTGTTATACTGCACCCCAACTGACTCATTTTGGACTTCTTTTTCTAGTTTTCACTCCTGTGAATAATGCCACAGTGAGGGTCTCTTGCCTTTGGAATTTATTTCTAAATAACATTTATTCTCGTTAATTATAATACCAGTGGAATCAACTCCATGGTAGTGGATTTGTTTTTCAAGTGAGCAAAAGTGTTGTGGAGAATTAAATATCTGTAAAGCACTTTGCGTAGTAGCTGGAACATGCTTATTATAAACACTGTCACACTGCCAAATGGCTTTCGATGCAAATGTGAACATAAAAGGAAGGCAATTTTCATTTGAACAATGATATTGATGATGGTGGTAGAAGCATTTATTTATTTTCTGTTTTTTGAGAGTTACTTTGCATATCCTACCTCCTCACTACAACCGAGTTTCACTAATTTGCTTATGGTCATCTAGTTTGTAAGTAGTAGAACTAGATTTTAAACTCAATATTGACTAGAGTTTAAAATATTTTTTGAATTTCATATTTTATTTTATATAAGATTTTCTAAGTAGGTTTTAAACTCAAAATTGGCTGCTGTTAAAAATCAAAGTCTTTTGCTCTTTCCACATAAGCACTTCTGCCAATATTGAAATAATTATTTATTGCAATTTTAGTTCCCAGACTTTTCTTAGATTTTGTTCCAGGTTTCTAGGGCAGAATCCTTTTTATCTAAGTACTCAACGCATATTTATTGTCTCCTTTGTCACAGACATCACTTTAGGTACTAATCATGGATATTCTTGGTGATCAGGTAACTGGAACCTTGGATAAGTTCTGTAGTCTTTGATTGAAAGCAGCTTTGCTCAGATGAACCCTATAAGCTGGTGTTTGGTATTGGTTACTTTTCTTCTTTTTCTCCCAGTGGCCACAGATGAGCCAGTCCCTAGCGTGCGTTGGATCAAAACAGATGCCTGGAGTAGACATACAGCTGAGTAGAAAGTATCACACCACAAACAAGGTGAGAATTACTAGTCCTTTTTATGGCTACAGAGTGCTGGCTCTCAGATATTCTTACTTGAATCTCAGCAAGACTGTCACCTGGGTAAAGCAAAGCATTAGGTGCATGACACCTGTTTTGAGAATACAGAGCCCCTTCTGAGCAGAGACGTGAAATGACTTGCCAAGGTCACAGACCGACTAAATGGCCGAACCTAAGCTTTCTGATTCCATGTCCTGTGTTTCTTTCATTTTATTTTCTTACTTGGAAAATTTTTCAGAAGAAAAGGTCTTTGTGAATTTATATTAAAAAATAACGTTATAATTAACTTTTGGGGGAATTTGTTATTGTTTAGATTGCCTAACTTGATAGTGATTTAGTATTAGAAAAGATTTTCTTTCAAGTTTATTTGGAAACTGCAAAATTCATACCTTGTACAATCTTTAATAAAAGTTTTTACATTAAAGAATACAGGAGTTTAAAGACATTTTGTTTGCTTTAATTATGACTTTTAAAATATATAGTTTATTTTATTTTTGTTTAGAATATACATAGCAGAACATACAGCCATTAAATAATTTTCTGCCTATACAATTCAGTGAGTCATTGATTACATTCTTCGAATTGTGTCATGTTTTTTTTTTTTTTTAAATCTTTATTGGGGACTCATACAACTCTTATCATCCACCCATCCATCCATTGTATGTCAAGCACATTTGTACATTTGTTGCCCTCATCATTCCCAATACATTTGTCTTCTGCTTGAGTTCTTATTATCAGCTCCTCATTTCTCCCCTCCCTCCCCACCCCCCATGAACACTTGAAAATTTATAAATTATTATTTTATCATAATTTAACATTGTCTGATGCCTGCCTTCACCCACTTCCCTATTGTCCATACACCAGGGAGGAGGTTATATATAGTATAGATCCTTATAGTCGGTTGTGCCACTGGTTTTCACTCTCCTTTCCTGAGTTGTTCCCCTGCCATTCTTATAAACTCACTGACCTTAGATAGCGCTTTCAAAGAGTGCCAGCTCAAGCCAGACGTTTCTTTCCTAGGGAGCTAAACTATTGTGTGGTTTTAAGAAGACTTCCACAGGGAATATTTTGGTTTAAAGTTTAAAGAATATTTTAGAGCAATATTACAGGGATGCATAGCTGCTGAGGGATTTGGTTGTCTGATATGGTTGGAAGCTTAGGGTCATAATTTCATGGAACATCCCAGTTAATTGGCCTCCCATTGTGTTCAGTTCTTCTGTTCAACCTCCTTGTTCATGGTGTAGTGTCTAGAGTCTACACAATGGAGCAGTAGTGGAACAGGAGTCAGAGATAGAAGGAAATGGAATGTGTGGCTAATTGCCATGAGTCCAGAAGAAGTGATACCTGATTACCGTTATGGACATTTTTATCAAAGATTCCATGGAAGAATTCTGACCACAAGTGGGGAAATGCAGATCAAAATGTCAGATTCTTGGGGAATCCAGACTTCTGAATGACTTTTGACTGCTTTCATGTCTTTTTTTTCTTTTTCTTTCCCTTTCTTGTTATGTCAATAAACATAGACCAGTCCTTTTCTCAGAATGTTCTTTGGAATATGGGGGTCAAAATTTTCCTTTAAGAGGCACCATTACTTTTTATAGTGATACCTGGGGGGAGGGGGGCCTTCAAAAAGTTCACAGAATCCTTTTTTTTTAAAGATCATTTTACTGGGGACTTTTACAGCTCTTCTGACAATCCATACATCATTTATATCAAACATATTTGTACATATGTTGCCATCGTTATTTTCTAAACATTTACTTTCTATTTGAGCCCTTGGTATCAGCTCCTCTTTTTTTGGGGGGAGGGCATCACTGCCCTCTGGTGGTTGTGGGAACTACCAGCGCTGTTCCTGAGAGCCACCACTGGATTTGAACCGCCAACCCTGCAGGCCACAGTCCACTTACACCACCGGGGCTCAGCCCTGCTCCTCTTTTTGTTGTGACATCTTGATAAATTATAGTTTTCATATCCTATACCATCCACTGTCTCCCTTCCCCCATGGTTTCTGTTGTTTCTCCCCCTAGGAGTGTATGTGGTTATGTGTCGATCACTGTGATGGGTTCCCCTGTCCTCCCCTTCTCTCCATACCTTCCTCCTTCCCTTCTTGTATCACTATTTCCTTTTCTGTGAACATGCTGTGCTCTAGCCCAAAGTGAAAGGCAGGACTGGGTTCATGATAATGGGGGTAGGTAAGCCTCAAGGAATCAGGAATATTGTGTATTTCATCAGAGCTCTGCTGCGCCCTGGTTGACTCATCCCTTCTTTGTGACCCTGCTGTGAAGAGCTGACCCATTATCTGCAGATGAGCTTTGGGTCTCTGCTCTGGCCCTCTATTATCTTTTTGTTTGTTTGTTTCTTTTTTGTGGCATCATTGCCCTGGTGGGAGTAGGAAGCCTTGCTCCTGGAGAGTTGCTGTTGGATTTGAACTGTCAACCCTGTGGGCTGCAGTCCTGCCCACAACCACTACGCCACCAAGGCTCAGCCCCTCTATTATCTTTTTTTTGGAGGGGGGGCATCACTCCTCTATTACCTTTTTTTTGTTTGTTTGTTTTGTTCTTTTGTGGGCATCACTGCCTCTGGTGGTAGTGGGCGCTACCCAGTGCTCCTCCTGAGAGCTGCTGCTGGATTTGAACCGCCAAGCCCGCAGGCTGCAGTCCCGCACTCAACCACTACACCACCGGGGCTCACCCCCTCTATTACCTTTCAATTACATTTCCCCACAAACTTTGTGAAACTACTTTGTACAAACAAGAAAACATACAATACTTGAACAGTTTTTATATGTACAGTTTAGTGATGTACATGTTATAGATTACATTCTTCGAATTTTGCCATTATTCTTGCTATTTCCTCCCCCAAATTATCTGACCACATCGTCCTTAGAATTATTCTGATACCCAACATACTTAGCATTTTCCGAGCATCGAGGCATAGGTTTATGATCATTGAGGTGGGAAAATCCTGTGTTGAAATTTGGAGAACATGGTTTGAATAGAATTTCAGATGTTTGAACTATGTAATAAGGCACTTAAAAAAAAGATCAGGAAGGAAGGAAAGAAAACAAACTTCAGGCGGAAAAAAAAAAGCCTCAAAGCAGTCACAGTGTCCTGAGACCTAATGAGGAACAAAAACATTCTTTACAGATTTTTTCTGCAACTAATTTTTGTTCCTTCTCTTTGGTTAAATAGCTTCTTACTACCAAGGATTCGCCACAGTCTGCTGAGGAGAAAGTTGGTGCCCTCACGAAACTCATTGAAGCCATGGGATTCACTGGACCATTGAAATACAGTAAATGGGTAAAGTTCTTTAAGTTTTTTGCATTCCTTTTTGGACTTTATGTTCTCTACTCTTCATAGAAGATTTTAAAAGCTTTTGTTTTGTTTTCATGGGATTCACATGTCCTCTTGAGAACCTCAAAATGTATATACTGTTCCCTGTCCCCTCTTTTAAGTTACATAGATCTTTACCCTATATGGGGCTCAAAGTACTCCCTCTCCTCTTTTATCCTGTTAGGTACTACCACAGTAGCAGGTGTGGCCGTAACACTGGGCTTCGCATACCCTTCACATGCGTGCTATACAGATGAATTCTAAGGAGTCAGATTTAGCAGTATGCTTTAATTCCCCCCCCCCTTATATTTTATTTTATTGATGACAATATATAAAACAAAACATTCACCACTACATCATCAGTTTCTACATGTACAATATAGTGACATTACATTTTTGTTTGGTAACCATTCTTACTCTCCTTTTCTGAGTTTTTCTTCCTCCATTAACATTAACAAACTCACTGCCTTCTAAGGTTCCTTCATAATCTTAAACCTTTTTAACTGTTGAAGTTAAACCATCGTTCAGACTTTTTTGTGTGGGCATCACTGCCCTCTGGTGGGAGTAGGAAGCCCAGCCTTGCTCCTGGAGAGCTGCTGCTGCATTTGAACTGCCAACCCAGTGAGCTGCAGTCCCGCACACAACCACTACGCCACTGGGGCTCAGCCCCTTTGTTCAGATTTAAGAAAAAGACTACAGGAGATATATTTGGGTTAAGTGTAAATATCTCAGAATAATAGTTTCAGGGGTTCACTTACTTCCCATGGTTCTACAAAGGTTTAGCATTTGGGAATTTGAGATTCTATTCTACATTCCTCCCTACTTTTGATCAGAATCATTAGATGGAATATTTGATCAAAACATTTATTGTTTTTTTTTGGGGGGGCATCACTGCCCTCTGGTGGTCATGGGAGCTACCCAGCACTGTTCCTGAGAGCCGCTGCTGGATTTGAACCACCACCCACCACTCAACCACTTACGCCACCAGGGCTGAGCCCGATCAAAACATTTATTAATGGTAGCTGGCACCATTTAGTCCTTCTGATCTCATGACAAAGAGACAGTGGTTGATATGTCATTTGACCACACATGATATATCCTCCTCCTGATCTTGACTTTTCTTGCTCTGTGATGCCAAGGTAAACATAGACCAATTGTGCATTGGATGACTGATTTCAAGCTTTTAAGATCCCAGGCACTACACAATGAATTAGGAGATCGAACAGAAATACTAAACATCTTATTAGGTTAATTAACCTTGATGTTCCATGAATCCATGTCCCTAAGTCTCCAGACAGATGGACCAAATCCCATGAGGTTTTTTAGTTATATATAAGCAGCCTCAGCAGCAAGTACCCCCATCCCCCCTTGTTATAAATATAGCTATACACAACTTTTGTCAATTCAGTTTTTTAAGGTACACAATTTATTGACAGCAATTATATGACTCATTGGTCTAATTCAGGGGTCCTCAAACTATGGCCCGCTGGTCACATGTGACCACCAGGTGTTCTTGCTGCCACTGCTGTCCTGTTTAGCAGCCGAATCTTCCCAAGCCCACAGTGAATTTGTTCATAGTTTTTTTTTTTTTTTTTTTAACTATAATCCGGCCTATAGTCCGGTCCTCCAGCAGTCTGAGGGACAGTGAACTGGCCCCCTGTTTAAAAAGTTTGAGGACCTCTGGTCTAACTCTATCATGTTGAAGTGATTTTCCCATTATTGTTAGCTGCTGCTTTCCCCCTCCCTCTTCTCCCTGGTAACTAACCAGTAATAAAAGCTGGTTTCTATACCATTATTATTTGTCCTTTTATATAAGTGAGGTTATAAAGTATTTGCCCTTTTGAGATTGGCTTATTTTGCTTAACACAATGTCTTCAGATTTTAGTCAAATTGTGCCATGTATCAAGATTTAATTCCTTCTTCTTGCTGATAAGTAATCCAATGTGTGTCTGTTTTTTGTTTGTTTATCCATCCATCTGTTGGGTATTTAGGTTGTTTTCATCATTTGGCTATTATAAATAGAGCTACAATGAACAGTGGTTTATGAATCTCTTTTTGAGTCTGTGCTTTTTCAAGTTTCTTGAGTATTTATCTAGGATTGGAATTACTGGGTATGTGGTATGTATTTGAGAACTGCCACACGGCTTTAACCTCATGTGTCACGAGTTGGGCGGCGAGCTGCAAGGTCAGCTATTTGAACCCATCAGCTGCTCCACTTGGGAATGACGAGGCTTTACTCCCATAAAGATTTAAGAGCTCAGAAGCCTACAAGGGCAGTTCTACTCTGCCCTGCAGCACTGCTATGAGTCAGGAGGGACTGGATGGCAGTGAGTTTGATTGTTTTGGAGTACCATTTTACACTCTTGTCAGCAATGGCTAAGGGTTCCATTTCCCCCACATACTCACTGACACTTGTTATTTTCTGTTTGTTACTCTTCTTTTTTTCTTTTTTTTAACTTATCTTTGTCATTTATTTCCCTTTTATCTTTTCTCTTTTTTTAAATTAAAAATCTTTTTATTGGAGGCTCGTACATCATTTTTCCAATACATAAATAAACATACTGTGACAAGAACCCTCGCACGTCTGCTGCCGTCGTCATTCTCCAAACAGCTGCCCTTTCCCCTAGCCCCTGGTGTCGGTTCCTCCAACCTGTCCCCTGTCCCCCTGCTCTCTCACTCCCATCCACCCTCCATACTTTATAAATAATTCTTATTCTGCCCGACACCTCCCTCAGCCCACTCCCCCATGCCCGTCCTCTAGATAGGTCATATGTTGATCCTTGCAGCTGGTTCCGTCTCTATCCCATCTTCTCTCCACCCATCCAGTAGTTCCATTCTAACCATCGGCCCAAGGGGGCTCATCCATCCTGATTTCCCCATGTCTCCAGCCCCCCTCTCCACTAGGGTACCTTCTCCAGTCCATCCGGATGTGCAAGGTAGAGTTGGGATCATGATGGTTGGGGGGTAGGGAGACCTCAGGAACTAGAGGAAACTTGTATGCATCATCACTGCCTGACTAGTCTGTCTCCTTCCTGTTTCTTCCCTGTAAGGGGGTGGCCAATTACCCACCAGTGGGCCGTAGGTCCCCACCCTGCCCGTCCTCTCACTCGTAATGAAGTGATTCCTATTCTTTGATGCTCGATATCTGCTCCCTTTGGGCCCTCTTGATCACCCTTGATGGTGTGCTTCTTCCATGTGGACTTTGCTGTCTCTATGCTGAATGGCAACTCAGCTATCTTCAAGTCTTTGAGACTCTAGACATTGAGTCATTTGGTAGCTGGGCACCATCTTGTTCTTTCTTAATCTTAGTTGCCACAGTAGGAGGGAAATGGTATCCAATTACAGTTTCGATGTGCAACTCACTGAGGTTTAATGACAGTGATCATCTTTGAGCAGTGTTCTTAAGGGCACACTACTCTAATGAATCCATAGTTATAAGTAATTTTAATTAGGTGATTATTAGTGACTTTCTTTAAAGTTTTACTAATAGGTATGTCTTTTATTAACTGATTAAATGACCTTGTGATTTTTTTTTTTTTTTTTTTTTTAGTAAATGTTATCATGTAGGCTTAATTTACTAGCTGTGCTAGTCCTCATCAACCAGGGCCTATTTTATCATCTTTTTTTTTTTGGTGGGGGGGGGGCGGCATCACTGCCTTTGGTGGTCGTGGGCGCTACCCAGTGCCGCCTCTGGATTTGAACCGCCAAACCCACGGGTCGCAGTCCCGCACTCAACCACTTATGCCACCAGGGCTCAGCCCTTTATCATCTTTTATACAACAATATAGTCACTGTCAAGTTGATTCAAATGATGACAACTCCATATGTGTCAAAGTAGAACTGTACTCCTTAAGATGTTCAATGTTTGATTTTTCAAATGTAGTTTGCCAGGCCTTTCTTCTGAGGTACCTCTGTGGACTTGAAATGCCAACCTTTGCTAGTAGCCATGTGCGCTAACTGCATCACCTAGGGACTCTAGGTGTTATGAATATCCCCTCTGCATCAGTAACACATTTTCCCTGTGCTTCTATAATAGCCTCCTAATCAATTATGGTAGTGAAACATTAGTGGTTTAGTTTTTCTCAGCCCAGTTATGCCCTAGTACAATACTACTACTTCTTTCTACACTTACAATAGAAATACTTTTCAGGGTTTAGTAAAATGTTGACTAGATTTTATCAGTAAGTAGTTATATATTAAAGCATAGGCAATTTTGCTTAAAAAGACTAAATAAGTCTATAAACAGTTTTAACAAGTTGGGAAAAAGTGAGAATTTAAATTTTGTTATAATTTTTAATTTTTGATTTCTTATTATAATGTCTATTTCCCTTCTAAGTAATTATTTGGCAATAAATGTTGTCTTTACAGTTTCCATGGATTTTGGAAAATAGATGTATTCATTTTGTTCATAAGAGGTTTTGAAAATGTCGAAGATAATGGGCCAGAAACCAAAAACTACATCCATAGAGTCTCTATCAACTCCTAGCAGTAGCACAGACTAGAACTTTCACCTACATAGAGCTCCCAAAGCTGTCAATGCTTATGGGAACAGATTGATATCTTCTTCTCTTATGAAGCAGCTTCTGAGTTTGTACCACTGTACCTCCAGGGCTCCTTGATAATGCAAATATGGAGGAAAGTAAGACGTTCTTTGAAAATTCCATTATGGGGCTAAGCCCCGGTGGCATAGTGGTTGTATGTGGGACTGTGGCCCAGAGGTTTGGCGGTTCATATCCAGCAGCAGCTCTCCAGGAGCAAGACTGGGCCTCCTACTCCCACCAGGGGGCAGTGATGCCCACAAGAAAAAAAGAAAAATTCCATTATCATTTAATTTCCTTTTTTTACATACTTCCTTTCATACCAGGTAGTAATAATGTTCTTGAGACCTTAAAGTTATGAAATACTTTCTTCATCATCAAAGAAATTCTTTTGTTTATTATTATTATTATTATTATTAGTTATTATTATTTTTTTTTAGGCATCACTGCCCTTGGGTGGTGGGAGTAGGAGGCCCAGCCTTTGCTCCTGGGAGCCGGAATTGAACCTCCATCCCAGTGGGCCGCAGTCCCGCGCACAACCACTACGCCACCGGGGCTCAGCCCTTTTTGTTTATTATTAAAGTCATTTAAAAAAACCTAATTCTTTGACAATTGACAACTGTTGATATAATTGATAATGTTATTAACTAGAATTATTCCTGGAAAAAGTTATGTTTTGACATTTGGATTTAGAAGTTTAAATATGTGTTTGGTTTTAAAATTAGAAACTAATTAAAGGAAGAGCGAAGTAAAAGCAGAATGAAAAGTTAGAGATCTATGCACAAGAAAAGAACAAAATTGACTATTTTGTTCTGTTTTTGGCCGTTGAGTTCTAGTTGGGTGCTACCATATGCTTTGTCTAGCCTATTTTTTCATGATTCAAGAGGGAAAATTGGCTTACCGTTGGGGATTACTAAGTCATCAGGAAAGTTTCTTCACTCTTTCAGCTTAAATTAGCCTGGTTTTTTTCTTTAAATTCTCTTGTGACCTCAATTAATTCCTTAATGGTCGCCTTAAAAAAATCTTTTGTCATGTGGAAAATATCTACCATCATAATTTAATTTATGACACCAAAACAGTAAAGCCGTGACATCCTGATGTAATTTAGGTGGGAAAATGTAGGTAAAATTTTTCAGTTTAAAAAGGCTTAGTCAGAGCCCTTTACAGCCCTTTCTTTGTTGATTCAAGTCTATGGTTAAACATCCATGTTGGATTGCAGTGGCAAAATTCTTTGAGCTTTTTGTTTTCACAAAAAAACTGTATTTGGGGCTGAGTCCCGGGGGCGTCGTGGTTGTGTGCGGGACTGCGGCCCCCTGGGATGGAGGTTCAATTCCAGCTCCACGGAGCAAAGGCTGGGCCTCCTACTCCCACCACCCAAGGGCAGTGATGCCCGAAAAAGAAAAAAGAAAAAGAAAAAAAAAACTATTTGATGAGGGAAAAAAATTTCGTTGTCCACATTAACAGTATCAACCCTCTTTTTCTGTCTCTTAAAATGAAAAGATTGTATTTTAAGTGGAAGTTTAAAAAGCCCTGTTGCTGCTGTTGGCTGTTACCTTCAAGGTGGACAATGTAGGTTGGTTTTCAATCTTCCTAATGCCACGGCCCTTTAATACAGTTCTTCATGTTGTGGTGCTCTCTCAATCGTAAAGTTATTTTTGTTGCTACTTCATAACTGTAATTTTGCTACTGTTATTAATTGGGTGACTCTTGTGAAAGGGTTCTTTGACCTCCAAAGGGGTCGTCACCCACAGATTGGGAACCGCTGCTTTAAACCTTAGCCACTCAGCAGAAGAAGGAAGAGGGCGCTGCTCCTGTAAAGATTTACAGCTTCGGAAACCCTAACTGAGAGTTGGAATCTACTTGATGGCAGTGGGTTTTGGACTTTTCCTGGTTTAGATTAAAATTTGCACAATTGTTATACAAATTGTTCCCTGTGATTGGCTACAATTTGTTCATTGTGTCAGCCTTCTCCAGGTGCCCTGATGTCCTAGTTGGGCTTCTAATTGCAAGGTTAACCCTTTGAAATCACTAGCTAGTCCTTGGGAGAAGACAAGACTTTTAACTTCCTATAAAGAGTTATGGTTTGCGTTTCCTACTCCCACCCGGGCAGTGATGCCTGCCCCCCCTCCCTCTCTCCCCCCCCCCCCCGCCAAAAAAAAAAAGAATTATAGTCTCAGAAACAGAGCAGTTCTACCCCATCCTATAGGATTGCTGTGAACTGGAATTGACTCGATGGCAGTAAGTTTGCTTTTCTCGGTCAGCATTCTTATTATTTGCATTTTGTTTGTTTTGTTTCCATCAACCTGGTTTTCTTTCCCTTCCTTACACAGTTAATTGTTTAAAGTGTCCACATTACTCATGGGTGATACTGTTCTTTTCTAAGCCAACCTGTTATTTAGCTGAAAAATGACTCACAGAAATTGCTTCATGTTCATGTTCATGTTCAAAGAGAAGTTATCTCTCCATAGGTCCTGAAGGGATCATCTATCTCTCCATAGTCCCAATTTGTTCAGTAGGTCTAGGCTTAAATTAAAAAAAGTTTTATTCTATTTTTTTCTTCCATTATATTAAGGACCTTCTATTGTATCCCTGGTCAGAATGATCAGTAGTGATAGCTGGGCACCATCTCAATTCTTCTGATTTGAAGAGGTTATGGTTTGGTGGACCATTGATTTCACTGATTAATTTCTTATTTTGAGCCTCTTCATTCTCATTCCCTGCGTACAATCACAGGAAATATTGCATCCAATAGTTGTGTATTAGATGACTATTTCTGTAATATTCTATGTGCGGTTCCCATTTTTCTTTAAGACTCTTATTTAGGATTTTGGACATAGCTTTAAGTTACCATATATACTTGAGTATAAGCTGTCCTATAAATCAGCTGAGGCACCTCATTTTACCACAAAAGCTGCATTAAAAATATGCTGAAGTGCGGCGAAGAAAACTGATGGTACCTGGCTTCCAAAAGATAAAATGTCTGGGGTCTTAGAGGCACAAAGAGAAACAAGCAGTTATCTAGCTCAGATACAACAAAGTTCACATGGAAGAAGCACACCAACTTGTGTGATCACAAGGGGTCGAAGGGATTAGGTATTAGGCATCAAAGAACTAGAAATTATATCATTGTAAATGAGGAGGAGTACAGGTTGAGGATCCAAAGTCCATCTGTAGATAACGGACATCTCCTTACAGAAACATCATGGGGAGGAGATGAGCCAGTCAGGATGCAGTGTAGCAATGATGAAACATACAACTTTCCTCTATTCTTCAATGCTTCTTCCTCTCCCCTATCATAATCCCAATTCTACCTTACAAATATGGCTAGATCAGAGGATGTATACTGTACAGATAGAAACTGGAAACAGGGAATCTGGATAGATGATCCCTTCAGGACCATTGGAGAGAGTTGGGTAGGTTGGTAGGTTGGGTAGAATGGGGGAACCGACTATAAGGATCTACATATAACCATTTCTCTGGGATACAGACAACAGGGAAGTGAGTAAAGGCAGACACTGGACAGTATACAGTGTGACAAAATAATAATTTATTAATTACTAAGGGCTCAAAAGGGAGGGGAAGCAGGGAGAGGGGAAAAATGAGCTGATGTCAAGGGCTTAAATTGAAAGCAAATGTTTTAAGAATGATGATGGCAACAAATGTATAAATGTGCTTGACGTACAATGGAGGGATGTATGGATTGTGGTAAGAGTTGTATGAGCCCCTAATAAAATAATTTCTTAAAATGTGCTGCAAAACTCAGCTTATACATGAGTTTATATGGTACTTACTTATTATTGAATGATCATTCTTTCTCATTATGTTATGTAGTAGTTAAATAGCCTGATGTTAATTTGAGGATACTAAGAGTAAAGGGATGTAGTCTAGCCTGTCAGTCCAGTCACAGCCTGATGATCTCTTCTTGAGAGCATGACCTTCTCATGAGAATTCTGGGAACTTCCTCTCTTTCTTCTAAGAGACAGACTACATATTCTCTCTGCTTCACTTTCTTGCTGTTAAGACACTCCAAGAAGTGGAGGAGCATCACGTCAGGGTTGAGATGCTTCCACCACCACTGGATCCACAATACTCTTCACCGACTAGCCTGTGATCTTCCCAAACATTTTGCATCATTTCATGTACCGTGTGAGTCTGAAGGAGGAATTTATTGGCTAGTATTGGACATAACTGCTAATATCAGACTTTTGGACTTGATGTGGACTGGGCTGGGATTTTTTTCTCAGCATAAAATTGTTCTTTGATATAAAACTCTCTCTTACACACATAAGAGTATATCTGGATTTGTTTCTCCAGTCAATCTGGACTAACCCATTCTATATAGGAGCATCAGGTAAAATACAGACAATATTTACTAGTGTCAGCCACATGTCACGGTCTAGACAGTTTATAAGTTATAATTAAGCCAAAAAATTATTCCTATTCTGAAGAATACTAGCAAACTGGAATGCACTCAGAAGTGGACATTGGGCTTGTGAAAGCTTTAGAAACCTGAAAAACAATGTAAGTACATGAGACATTTTGCCTGAAAAACAGAAGTTAGTAGGATGATGCCTCTCAAGTTTTTCAGGAGCAAATTTTTTTTTTTTAAAAAAAGGACACTTGGCTGAGACCCAGTGGTGCAGTGGTTGTGTGCGGGACTACAGCCCACAAGGCTGGCAGTTCAAATCCAGCAGCAGCTCTCCAGGAGCAAGGCTGGGCCTCCTACTCCCACCAGGGCAGTGATGCCCACAAAAAAAAAAAAAAAAAAAAAGGACACTCAGTTTGAGGGTCTAAGGTTCTTTGGTGGGCAGAATAAGATTTAAGAAATGCTACGCAAAGCAGATTTAAGTTCTTTTTTTTTTTTTTTTGGGGGGGGGGAGTGGGGGGCATCACTGCTCTCCGGTGGTGGGAGTAGGAGGCCCAGCCCCACTGCTGGAATTGAACCTCCGTCCCAGTGGGCCGCAGTTCAGCGCACAACCACTACGCCACCGGGGCTCAGCCCCAGATTTAAGTTAAATGAAGCAAAAAATCTATCAAAAAGACTCAAAGTCATTGCATTTCTTTGAATAGAGCTTAGGGGGTGGGCTGTGAATTAATATTATAGAATGAATTCCAGTACAGAATAGCAGGTGTGAATAACTTCAAAACTCCATCTAACTCTCACACAGCTGTCAGAGAAGCCTTTTACTTGGTTTTCATCTTGTAGAATAGTATATGATATATCAGTTAGTTGGAGAACTGATTTTTATTTCTTAAAGCTACCGAAGGAGCTTCTGCCTTACTCATGCAGAGTGATGAAGTCTTCCAAAGTTAGAATGAAATAAACATGAAGTCATCTAAGGACCAGGACAACTTGTATTGACTGTGTGGAAATTTAGTCCACCTTCCTCCTTAACTTATATTAATGCATGACTTTTCAAGTTGTTATTTCCAGGCTCTGTGTGATAGTCTTGAGGGACTTGCTTTAGAGATTTGTCCAGGAAAATGGCTCACCCAAGTACAAAGACTTGGCTTGGCTGCAGGAAAAATGAAGAACTATAAAGTGCTCCCGTTTGCCACAGCATGAGAACTGTATTAAGATACAGGCCACTCTGGTGAGGTCTTCGTTATTGCAGTGATTGCTTCTTTTAGGAACATGGTGTGTGAGAAAACCTTCTTCACAAGGGCCAAAGAGAAAGACTTGGGACTTGGAGGCAAGTCTGTCTTCCCTCTAGGCGACTTTCTCTATAGGAATGTTGTAGGCTTAAAAAAAAAAAAATCAAGAAAAGGCAACTAGTGATTTTAGTTATGATAAATTTATGTATCGTTGAACTGGGACACAAGTTCCATGAGGGCAGTAGGTTCTTTTGTTGGTTTTGTTCACGGTTTTATCTTCAGCATCTAGATCAGAGTCGGATACTGAACAAGTTCTTAGTACTTATTTGTCAAATGACGTGAAGGAACTAACAATTGTCCTAAATTCCCTGTCTCCAAGATACAAATAGACCTTTTGTGTCCAAAAGTATTCAGATAGTGATATCGTTAGGCTGTCATTAATTTGGTGATGCTGTGGACTATTGCTTCTCAAAATGTGTTTTGTAGTCAAATACCACAGATGTAAACAAAGTTAAACAGGCTTATTTACTCTAGGACTTCGGTAACTTATAGAACAATAGTTTGTAGGCGCCCCACTAAAGGGATATTTGTAGGTGACATTTCCAAAACTTATTGAACCCCACACCCTCATCCTCCCAAAAGCCACGTGCAGGGCTAGTGTTCCTGAGAACACTGCTTTGGAAATAGACTTGAACTACACAACTACTATCCTCTGGGACACTAAATTTATTCAAATGTCACCTTAGAATAATTAACTATTGAAAACGTTGTTTGTCATAGCTTTTTGTAGGTGCCCTTAATCATTCTAAAAATTATCCCCTTGTGTTTTTGGTTTCTTGAACATTTTTATCGTAAAAAGAGTTGAGTTTTGTCTAATGCTTTTTCTGCATCTATTGCAATCCATTTTCTTTTTTTTGGGGGGGGGGGGGCATCACTGCTCTCCGGTGGTGGGAGTAGTCCATTTTCTTTTATATTTATTTGCTGATAGGGTAAATTACACTAATTTGCAAGTGTTTAATGTTGCCTTTATACATAATCCCATTAATATTGTATACATATATATATAGGCATCACTATAATCAGTTGTATATTATCCTTTTAGACTCTTGATGGACTTGATGCTAAACAAAATATTTAGCATTTTTGCATCTGTGTTCATGAAGAACCTGTAGTTTTCTTGAAGTACAAGAAAACTTGTATTAAAACTTTGGTTTTAATATCAGAGAACTGGTGGACCTCATGGAAAGAGCTAGAAATTTTTCTTCCATTTTCTGGAAGGATTTGTGCAGATTTGGTACTTTTTATCTTCCAGTGTTTGATAGACTTTTCTAATGAATTATGAGAATTTGGTGCTTTTGTTGTTGTTGTTGCTATTTATGGGAAAGTTTTAAATCTAAATTTTTTTTAAGTTTTGTTTTGTTTTGTTTTGGTATCACTCTCTGGTGGTTGTGGGCGCTACCCAGCGCTGCTCCTGAGAGCCGCCGCTGGATTTGAACTGCCAAGCCCAAGGGCCACAGTGCCGCACTCAACCACTTAATGCCACCTAGGCCACTGGGGCTCAGTCCTAAATCTAATTTTTTTACAGAGAACTATGTATGTTAATTATTCTGACCTTTGATTGTTCTGTCTTTTAAGAAATTTGTCTTTTTCATTTAAGTAATATATATTATCATAAAGTTCATCATTTGTTATTTTACTAATGTTCTTAGCAATATTATTACTTCTATTTAGGATCCTATTTAAGGTTTTTAGTGATGTCCCATCTGTGATGGCGGACACTGGTCATTTGTATCATCTCTGTTTTGTGTTTTGTTTTTTCCCTTCATCAGTCTTGGCTAAAGGTTTGTTAATTTTACTGGTATTTTCAAAGAACCAGCTTTGGCTTCATTAATTTTCTTTCGTATTTTTGGTTTTGTTGATTTCATTTATTTATGCTATGCCTTTTCCTGCTTGCTTTGAGTTTAATATGCTCTTCTAGTGTATTATCCATGAGATTGAATTGTTTAAAGCTGGACTTCTAGTGCCGATTTACTCGTACACACAATGAACTTACTGATTTCCACTTGTTACATTTGTATTGTTTCCCTCCATAAGTAATACATGTTACTCAGCATTCAGTTGGTCTTCAGATATGTCATGTAACTCTTAAAATAATTTATTTCAAAATTTTTTTATCAAAACAGTTTACAATACAGTAAAAAAAAATCTTATAATCTTAAATATACATCTAAATGAATAAATTAAAACCACCTCTCATACTAAGATTCTAAGAGAATTCTTAGTGGTTCAGAATATTGCGATAGGATAAGTCTACTCTATATTATGTTAATTAAAAGCTTTATATATGCAGTGTTTTTTCAAAAATATATACATAGTCTTATCGTAATCCACACCCTATAAAACAGGAAATAGAGAAAAAAATGTACAGGATAGTGATTTTGAGGAAGGAGGAAAGGATCAAAGTTTTATTTTAGTTTGGTAAGAAGAATAAGTGATTTTTATTTCACTTTTTTCTCTTAATTAAAAGACCTCAAAATATTGTTTTTATGTAAATGGCGTTTAGAGGCTACAATATGGTAAAATAGGTTTGAATTAAAGTTTTTTAAAAAGATTTTATTTAGATATTGGAAAATTCTTTTTGACATTTGAGTTAAAATTGTATGAAGTCTATATAAATGGTTAACTTTTAAGTAAAGGAAAAAAAATCTGTTGGTTTAGTTATAAGTTGGCTAGAAATGGGTCAAGACCTTTCCTTCTGACTAAAGAAATACAAGCTCCTGTGACCTATATCTAATGACACAAGAACATTCACTCAGTCATGTCTTGAGTTTGGTTTTATTCTCTTTGTCTAGAAGATTAAGATTGCGGCCCTGCGCATGTATACTAGCTGTGTGGAGAAAACTGACTTCGAGGAATTCTTTCTAAGTAAGTTACTGTCTGATAGTTATTAAAAAGAAAATAAATTTACTTTCACTCTTATTATTATATATAAAGAGGATAGATGATTTAAAGTTTCTAATGCAAGTTTACGTACACATTTAGCACAAGCTGCTGCTTTTCATTTAATAGAATAAACACCCAAAGAGTAAATAATAAAATAAAAATAAATTAATAGGTATTAAATATAGTACAAAAATTAAAATGTACTTAATATTTAACATGATTCCCTTTTTCATGTATGTAAATCTTATATACTAGTAAACATGTCATTATTTTTCATTCTGATGTTTAACTTAGCATTTTGATATGAAATATTTTGCCAGTCATTCTTGTTTTTGTTTGTAGTGTTTAATTGTTTCAGTTAATGATAGAATAAGCCTCATGGATTTTCTTGACTGTTGCATCAAAGGGCAACTATAATTTTATTGCTCTACCCTATTGATAATTTGTTTTCAATAAGGATCTTACTGGCCAAGCCACCATGAATAATTGATTGTAGCAATGCAGTATTCACTTTGATATTATAAGATGTTTGGGTTAACAAAGTTAATTAAAACAGGCACGTATCAAAAGCCATTGGGAATGGCAAAGCCATTTCCAACCATGGATGTGGGATGAAATATATGCTGTGCACATCTGTGATCTTTGTTTGCTATTATATTCAAAACAACAGATAGGGAACTCTTTATCCTCTGGATATTTTCCCCAATCACAAATATTCATATGTAGTCCTGTTAGCAATGAAGAAAGCTAAATGCAGTTTAGACCATTTTATAACTATTTTGTTTCTTAAACTAAATAAAAGTTTGCCTCTTTCATCATTTCACTAAATAGGTTGGTATGAGAAACGTACCATAATATAATCCTGGTTTAATATTCACCTTCTAAATTTGTCATTTATTCAGATCCATGAAATGAATTTTTTCTAATGTTAGCCTCTAAGAGTTTTTCCATTTAGGAGAAATGAGTCTGAAAGAGAAATTATTCATTTTCTACCTGATGAAGAGACTTAATATTGGAAATTGGAGTTTTCTTAAGTCTCTTTTTAAATCCATGTGATTAAGTAATTCAGATTTTTAAGAATCTCATAATATCTGTTTAATTTTTAGTTCAATAAATGACTCAGAAGTATATGTAGTTATTATTTTGAAAGGATGTATATTACCGAACTCTGTCTTACCCAACTCTTCCTTATTGGAAACTCTCGAGTTAATTACTGGACAATAATACTTGTAAAACAGTATTTAAGTTAATATTTCAAATCATAGTCAAATTTAGAGAATCTAATTTAAGTATTAAGAAAATTCTGTAAATTATTATAATTAACATACTATTCGTATTTTCATAAGCTACTTTTAAACATTGATCTCATTTAGGGTTAACACTCCTTATGGGATTTGAAGGGCTTGTATTACTTTCATTTTTGTTTTGTTTTCAGAATCAATTCAAAGACTAAGAGTTGCTCAGCCAAACCTTAAATCTATGTTATCTAGATTAAAATCCAGGAATTTTTTAAATTTACTATTGCTTTTAAAAGAATGTGAAAGCTCACTCAATGATAGAAAATTGGACATTGTAATCTTTCTTAATAGTCTTCTATCTTAAATGAGTGATACATCTATGAGATGTTCTGTTAGCCTTGTAAACTCTAATTAAATTTGCCAGAGCATGTGCATATCAGCGTGTGCATTGTCATAGGTTGCCTTTAAAGTAGTGACCTAAGGCGGTAGTAAGTTTTCAAATGACTACATCCCTCTTTCTTAATTTAATTGATTTTGCTGTTGTTGTTGAGAATACACACAGCAATTCAATAGTTTCTACATGTAGCATTTAATGACATTGGTTATATACTTTCTTCAAGTTGTGTGGACATTCTCATCCTCATTTTCTGAGTTGTTCCTCTATCATTGACAGGAACCTATTGCCCCGTAAGGTTCCTATCTTTTTAAGTCTTTTTAATTTTTTTAAGTCGTTCTTGGCAGAATACTCAAAGCTGTCCTTTTATACTGTGAAACTAAGCTATTGTTCAGGTTTTTTTTATTGTTCGGTTTTATGAAGATATTTTTTGTTCATGGTTTAACGTCACCCTCCATGATTTCAGAAATTCTAGAGTCCATGAAAATTGAAAATTTTGTTCAGATTTCTAAGCTTTGATTTGAGGCTTGCATTCTAAGATCATTCAGCAGCACATTTGTTTGCATTATGCTGTTCTGTGGGCTATCTTTGTCGTGGCGAGTAGATTAGCATTTTAAATGAAACCAAAGTAGTTCTAAATGATGTCTTCTAAACAAAAAGGAAACCATTCTGGAAAGTACTATTTGGAGACACAAAATAAGGACTGCAGACTAATGAGACTGGTGTTTCTATAACTTGGATTCTAAAGAAGACAAGACAGGTTTGGGGTAAGAGAAGAAGAGAATATATTTCTTTTCCAAATTATACCTTTAAAGTGCTCATTTGACTTTTTTAGTCCTAACAGTTCAGTAATTTTCTAGAAGGACAGAGAACCTCAGGTAGCTGGTGATTGTTATCTCATTTTGTCTTCATGAAGATTGTGAAAGAATGAGTTGTTTACCCACAGGAATTTTGACAGACAGCTGTCTTAGGCCAGCCTCCCTAAGATGGCAAGTTACAAACCCTGGTCATCTCAGAACCAAAGTGCTTGATTGAGAGTCTGCAACTCGGAAAGCTGCCTATTGGGGATTTTGATTGACAAGATGTTCTGATGATTTCATTTGGGACATACAGGAGCGCTCTCACGCAGCAGCCAGTGCTTCCCTACTGATCTTTTGGAAATCTGTTCTCAGCAGAAAAGCACTCAGAAAAGGTGGTAGATGAGTAAAACTTAGGTTTCATTTCATATTGTTTTCATTGAACTAACTGCCTTGTCTTTAGCCCCCTAAATGATTGGTTATCTTAGAGAAGAGGCTCCTTAGTAAGTAGTTTCTGAGTCAATGATTGGAAGGGGACCTCTTCGTCTCTTTATTGGATGACCTTAAATCATTAGAAAAAATGTAAAGGGATAACGTCAACCTTCACATTTCCATAATTCACTGAAGAATAACGTCGTTGTTAGCTGCCCTCAAGTAGGTTCTGACGCCTCGTGACCCTCTTGTGCCACAGAGCAAGGGAAAGCCCACTGGGGCCCTGCCCTTCTCAGGAGCGTTGTTATGTTTGACCCATGGCTGCCCATCCTCGAAACGCTCTTTCTCTCTCTTTCTCTCTCTGACCTCTGCACTTTACCAAATAAAATGTCCCTTTCCCAGGACTGGTCTCTCCTGACAGCATGTCCAAAGTGTGTGCCTTTTGCCATTCATACATCTAAAGAAAATCTCGATTGTACTTCTTCCAAGACATATTTATTTGTTCTTCTGTCTGTCCATGGTACTTTCAGCCCTTTGCCACCTTCTGTACACTTCACCATCACCCATAATCGAGATGCTTTAATTCTTCTGTGATCTTCTTTTTTATTAGCCAACTCCCACGTGCATATGAATCAATGGAAAGCAGTGTCTTGATGAGTGTTGTACAACTCTTCTTGAAATGATTGAACAATTTGATTGTGGGTTATGTGCTATTTAGAAAGAACATATCATGTCCTAGGTCAGGTGTACCTTGGTCCTCAAAGTATCATCCTTTTGCTTCAGCACTTTAAAGAGGTCCTGTACAGGGCTGAGCCCCAGTGGCATAGTGACTGCGGGGCTGAGTCACTGTGGGGTTGCAGCCCACTGGCTTGGTGGTTCAAATCCAGCAGCAGCAGCTCTTCAGGAGCAAGGCTGGGCCTCCTACTCCCACCAGGGCAGTGATGCTATACACACACACACACACACACACACACCACACACACACACACACACACTAAATAAATAAATAAATAGGTCGTGTACAGCAGGTTTTTCAAAAATTTCAAATCATTTTTTTATTTCCTGGCTGGTCCTTCTATTGTAGCAAAAGAGAATCCTCAGCAACTTCTATCTTTTTTTCGATGCTGTCTGATTTGGGTGTATGAATATTTTGGTTTCCTTTAATTAAAGTTGAAACCACCAGCTGCTCCATGGGAGAATCATGAAGCTTGTAACTCCTGTAAAGAGTTACAGTCATGAAAACTCATAGGGCAATTAATTATAGCCATCCTAATAGAGTTACTGTGAGTTGGAATCAACTCAGTGGCAATGAGGGTTTTTTCTTCTTTGTTATATGGAAGTTTTATCCATATGGAAGACTGCAGTCCTTGATCTTCATTACCAGGTGCTTTATGTCTTCCTCGTTTTCAGTAAGCAAAGTTATGTCATCTGCTTACCACAGTACGTTACTAAGCTGTCCTCTAATCCTGATGCCATGTTCTTCCTAGTTTAGCTTCTCTGATTATTTTCTTAGCATACAAATTAACTATAGTGAAAGGATACACTCCTTATGACACACGTCCCTGATTTTATATGCTGTAGTCCATTGTTTTGTTTAAATGACTGCCCCTTGGTTCAGGTGCAGATTCTGCATGAGCACAATGTGTTGTGGAATTCCATTCTGCTGTTATCCATGGTTTGCCATGATCCACACAGTTTAATACCTTTGCATAGTCAATAAAATAGAAGTAAGCATCTTTCTCTGCCTTCATCCAAGTTCCATCTAACATCAACAGTGATAACCCTTATCCAGGTCTTTCTTAATCCAACATGGATTTCCGGTATTTTCCTTTCAATGTACTAGTGCAACTGATGTATTACCTTCAAAATTTTACTTGCATGTTATATTTATAGGTTTAGTATTAAGGTAGCAGATGGACATTGGACCTCCACACAAGTACTCCCTCATTGTAAGAACACTTTATTCTAATAACCTGGCATTCTGGGATGATCACCTTTCCTGCAGGATTGCTGTAGACAAAGAGGGTAAATGTGGTGAAGAAAGCTGATGGTGCCTATCAAAAGATACAGCATCTGGGGTCTTAAAGGCTTGAAGAGAAACATGTGACCATCTAGCTGAGAAGCAGTAAAACCCACATAGAAGAAGCACACCAGTCTGTGTGATCACGAGGTGTCAATGGGATCAGGTATCAGAAATCAAAGAACCAAAAATCATATCATTGTGAATGAGGGGGTATGCGGATACCCAAAACCCATCTGTAGGTAACTGGTCATTTCCTTACAGAAGGGTCGTAAGGAGGAGGAGAGCCAGTCAGCGTACAGTGTAGCAATGCCGAAACCTATCCTTTAGTTCTCTAATGCTTCCTTTCCCCCACTTTCATGATCCCAGTTCTATCTAACAAATCCCGCTAGACCAGAGAAACTAGAAACACAGGAAATCCAGGACAGGTAAAAGCCTCAGGACCAGTGGTGATAGTGGTGGAACTGGGCAGGTGGGGGAGAAGAGGGAACCGACCTACGTGTAACCCCTCCCTGGGGACGGACAACAGAAAAGTGGTGAAGGGAGATGTCAGACACTGTAAGACATGACAAAGTAATAATTTATAAATTATCAAGATTCATGAGGGAGATGGATAGGAAGGGAGGGGAGAAATGAGGAGCTGATACCAAGGGCTCAAGTTGAAAGAAAATGTTTTGAGGATGATGGCAACAAATAAACAAATGTGCTTGACATGATGTATGTATGAGTTGTGATAAGTTATTCGAGCCCCCAATAAAATGATTTAAATTTTTTTACTTGCATATGATAGTAGTGATATTGTTAGTAACGTCAGCATCCTGTTGGGCCATATTTCTTTGGAATATGAGTTATTTTCTTTGGAATATGGGTTATTACCTGTGGGTTAGCCAGATACCTGTTTTCCAGATTTCTTGGCATATGTGAGTAAGTGCTTCTATTGCTTCATCAGCTTGTTGAAACATTTTAGTTGGTGTTTTAGCAGTTTCTGGGTCCCTGTTTTTCACTGGTGCCTTCAGTGCAGCCTGGGTTTCTTCTTTCAATAATACTGGTTCTTGATCATATGCTATCTCTTGAAATGGTTGGGTGTCAACCAGTTCTTTTTGGTACAGTGACTCTGTTGTATTCCTTGCATCATCTTTTGATGCTTCCTGCATCATTCAATATTTTGCCCATAGAATTCTTCAATATTGCAACTCAAAGCTTGAATTTTCCCCCCTTCATTCAGCTCGAGATATGCTGAGCGTGTTCTCCCCTTTTGGCTTTCTAACTCAGGTCTTTGCACATTTTACTTTATACTTGGTCTTCTCGAGCCACTCTTTGAAGTTTTTTTTCTTTTTTTTTTTTTTGGGAGGGGGGGAGGGGGTTTTGGGGCATCACTGCTCACCGGTGGTGGGAGTAGGAGGCCCAGCCCCACTGCTGGAATTGAACCTCCATCCCAGTGGGCCGCAGTCCCGCGCACAACCACTACGTCACCAGGGCTCAGCCCAGCCCCTCTTTGAAGTTTTTTATTCAGCTCTTTCACTTTACCATTTCTCCCACTTGCTATAGCTACTTTACATTTTTTTTTTTTGGCGGGGGGAGGGGGGCGGGCATCACAGCCCTCTAGTGGTCATGGGAGCTACCCAGCGCTGCTCCTGAGAGCCGCCACTGCATTTGAACCGCCAAGCCTGCGGGCCGCAATCCTGCACTCAACCATTATGCTACTGGGGCTCAGCACTATTTTACATTTAAGAGCAAGGTTCAGAGTCTCTTCTGCCATCCATTTTTATTTTTATTTTTTAAGTATTTTAGTTTAAAAATCATTTTACTGGGGTCTGGTACAACTCTTATCACAGTCCATCCATCCATTCATTGTGTCCTGTACATTTGTTGCCATCATCATTCAAAAAACATTTACTTTCTACTCGAGCTCTTGGTATCGGCTCCTCATTCTCCCCCCCACCCCTCTCCATGAACCCTTGCTAATTTATAAATTATTATTTTGTCATGTTTTACACTGTCCAATGTCTCCCTTCACCCACTTCTCTGCTGTCTTTCCTCCAGGGAGGGAGTTATATGTAGATCTTTGTGATCGATCCCCCCTTTCAACCCCACCTTCCCCTTCCCCTTCTGATATCACTATTCTCATTATTGGTTCAGAGGGGTGTATCTATCCTGGATTCTCTGTGTTTCCAGTTCTGATCTTTCTTTTCCACCTGTTTAATAACCTTTTTCTTCCTTCATATTTGATGTTCTTGATTTCATTCCGTAGCTCATCAGGCCTCTGTCATTAGCGATTGCTGTGTCAGATGTATTGTGCTATTCTTGAAATTCAGGTGTGATGTACTTAAGCTCCCACTTTGGCTTTCATGGACTGGCTTTAATATTCTTCACATTTGTATATGAACAACTGATGTTTGTTCCACACTCAACTCCTGGCTTCCTTTAGACTGCTAATGATGAGCTTTTTATTGTCTCTTCTCACAGATGTAGTCAGCTTGATGCCTGTGAATTTTGCCAGTTGAAGTCCATGTGTACAGTTTATGTTGGAAAAAAAATTTGCAATGAAGAGGTTGTTGGCCTTGTAAAATTCTGTCATTTGAGCTCTACTTTAGTTCTGTCACCAAGGGCCATGGTTTTCTTACTAATGACCCTTCCTTTTTGCTTCTAACTTTTTTATTCCAATCACCAATAATTATCAATGCATCTTAGTTTGATGCTTGAAATAATATCTACACACCTAAAAGGAAGTCTAGCTAAACAACTTTTATTCATATTTGCACACCATCCACCTAAGTTAATGATAAAGAAATTGGAGAATTCTACCAACTTCTTTGTCTCCCATCCAAGTACTAACCAGGCCCGACCCTGCTTAGCTTCCGAGATCAGACGAGATCGGGCACCTTCAGGGCGGTATGGCCATAGACCCAACTTCTTTGTCTTAAAAGCAATAGTTATTATTCATTGGGAGAGAAAAACCCCAAACAAGCAACTCTGTTGCCTGGTCTATTCCAACTCACAGGGACCCTGTGTGTCAGAGGGAAGCTGTACGTCATAGGGTTTTCAGGCGGTGACCTTCTTCAGGTTGCCAGACATTTTTTATTAGGTAGATGCAAATCTTTAAACTTCATTAGCAGCCAAGTATGTTAGGTTGGTAATGCCGAGGGATGCCAATATTTATTAAATATTTGTTGAATACCCATTAGGTGCTAGTCATTGCACTAAACATTTTACAAACCCTATCTCATTTAATTTCATAAAATCCTGTAAGGTTTGTTCTCTTTCTTTCTTTCTTTTTTTGGGCACCACTGCCTCTGGTGGTCGTGGGTGCTACCAGTGCTGCTCCTGAGAGCCGCCACTGGGTTTGAACCGCCAAGCCCGTGGGCCGCAGTCCCGCACTCAACCACTGACGCCACCGGGGCTCAGCTCTGGTTTGTTCTCTTTCTTATCTCATTTTTTCAGAGTAGAAAAGTGAGACTAAATAACTTTACCAAGACCCATATAACCAACAGGTAAAGAGGTTGTGCCAAGGGTTGAATCAGGCAATCCGATCTCAAAGCTTGGATTGAAACTATGTTCATACTGTCTTCCAATGATAGGAATGTTTATACTCAGTAATGAATATACTCAGTAAGTATGCATTGGAGCGAGAGTGTGATAACAACAAAAGACTTTAGCAAGTTTAACTTTGAAATGTCAGGAAGTGGCTTGGAAGCCAGATCTGACCTCCTTCAGCTACATAAGGGAGATGGAGACTTTAACTCTCTCTACCAGCCCCAAACTGTTTTCTATGAGGCAGAGGTCAGAAGCACTCTACTTCTTTGCCGAGTGTGATAATTCATGGCAGTGGCCTCACGGAACTCACAGACATTATTCATGATTATAGGCATCTATTAGGGAAGTCAATAAGTTACAACAGGTTAGGATCAGAGAACATCAAGGATACAGTTTTTTCCATGTCGCCGCTTCACAGCCGTGGTGGCAGGTAGGTCTCTCTCTGTTACTTGACCTCTTAGCCAAGAGACCCTGGGTTTCTGCCCTGCTTAGGAAAATGTTACAAAACTCCTTCAATACTAATAAATGCCCAAAGAGTACCTCACTTTGTTAGCCAACCTTCTGTCCGAAGGCAACTCAGCTTTACTTCTTCCATAGGTTGGGAAGCCCAGCAGTCTGCCTCATGGTCTCTATGGTTGCCACTCGGATATGCTTTGTAGCTTTTCTTTTTTGATGCTCTTGGGAATTCCGCTGTTCTTGCTTTTGAAATGATTTGCCTTTAATCTAGTGGGATGATAAAACTGACAAATCTAGCGTTAGCGTCTTCTACACCCTATTTCCATGATTCTACCCACTCATTTGGTGTTAGTTCCCGAAACTGTGCACAGAAGAACCATACTAAGTAGTTTTACTTCACCACAAAGTGTTAAACATATTTCATCGATTTGAATAATTTCTTGTATTTTTGCATTACTCACAGTCCACAACCACTGGTCTTGTTTTTAAGGCTTTACCCTGTCTGTAAAGAGCCCTGGTGGACAAGCACTTACCTGCTAACCGCATGGTAGGTGGTTCAAACCCACCTTTTCCAAAGGTGTCGCGGCCTGCTACAGACAGAGGGAGCCATGAGCGGTAGTTCAGCTCTATTCTGAATTGGAATCGATGCCATGGCACATAACAAAACAACAACAGCAGCCCTGAGCGTTTCTGTTGTGAGCCTGATGGGTTCAAAGACTTGATCATGCGCGAGCACATTTCTCATCCTCAGCCCTGAGCCAGCCTGCAGACGGGAAAATTGTGACCCAAGTCCAGCTGCTGGCCTGTCTGTGCTTTCCAGCCCAAGATCTGGTTCCCTCTCTGAGAAAATTGGAAAGGCTCCTGGAGGCTGCTGAGAAGCTTTGATGTAGAGGTAGCAATTGAACAGATTGTCCTTTAAAAGCAGCCAAACTTCATTTTCCAAATTGAAAGACAGACTTCCAAGAAAACTTTTCTTTTTAATGTTTTGTTCTAACCTCCAAAAAAGACCCAGCTTCAGTATCCGGGCTCGAAATTTTCTCATGGCTATTCTCGTTCTAGGTGGAGGGTGGTTGGCCCACTCTCAGATGGCATGTGTCTTAATAGCTGTAGGGCTGGCCAGGCCAGCCTTCATCTCCCTCCTGCTGGGCTCTGAGAGGAAGTCCACTTGACAGCTGCTGGGCACCACCCATTAAGCTCACCAGAGTATTTTGGTGTCACTTTGTGACAGACCTGGATTCAAACCCCGTTTTGCTACTAGCTTGTTGATCTTGTAAGTCTATTTCTTTGTCTCTAAAATGGGATTTATAATGCCTGCCTGCAGACTTACAATGAGGATTAAGTGAGATAATATAGTGACATGACTAGCAGTGGACCTGGCATCCAGTGTAGGCCCTTAGTGAGTTTTAGTTTCTGATCTTAATATTGTGCACAGAGGCAGTTAGAGAGTACAGGTTAAGAATCTCATGTCTGGAGTGCTCACTTTGGCAGCGCATATACTAAGAATCTCACGTCTGGAATGAAGTACATCTGGATTTGATCCCACTTGGTTCATTGCATAGCTATGTGATCTGGAATAATGGTCTTGATATCTCAAAAAGTCTGTTTTCTCACCTGTAAAGTGGGATATATGCATATACACCTGATATGGTTGTTGGCAGAATTCCTTGAGTTAATCCATATAAAGCACCAATTCTATTGATGTCTGGCACCTAGAAAACCCACAGTGAATTACAGTCTTTATCGTTACTGGTGCTAATTGTGGACCTTGGGAGGTCCTGGATGGTGCTGATGTTAAACAAAAGGCTATGGTTCATACCCACCCAGAGACATTCAGCAGAAAGATCACAGCCGTGAATACCTGAGGGGCCACAGTGCTGACACACACAGAACACCCTGGAGTCTAAATGGACTCCACAGCAACTGATTTAATTTCTTTGGTTTTCGGCCACCCGACAGAGGTGTTTTATCTCATAGTGATCTCTACTTGTGATCATGCAGCATATTATTTATTAATTGCTAAAGGCAAATGATAGTATTTCTCTCCTAGGTCATTGCTTCAAAGGATAGATTCTCCATTAAAAGCCCACATTTCTCTTTAATTCCCTCTTCTTTATTCTTCTGCTCCAACTTGTCTACTGTCATTTAACAAAGAAGGCACATTCAGTGTGAGACCCATTCTCCAGCTAATTTTTAGAGACCTGAGAATTGAGATGCTTGGGGTTTGACACCGAGCTGAGTGGTGGGATCTAAAAATGAGAAGCCCAACATTTGATACTTACTCAGATGAGAAGAATTTAAAGTTCTGGGTTCAAGTGGAAAAAAGCTGATACTTATGTGGAAGAAGGGAGATCCTCCCTTTCGAATTTTTTATAAGAATGTAAGTGCAGGAAAGGATAATACATAATCATATGGAAGTTGGAAGAAAACATAAAGACCACCTTAAATGAGGGAGAAAATTGATGCTCAGGGAGAAGTGACTTGTCCAAGGACCAGAGCACAAGGTGACAGCAGGACCGAACGAAGCTAGATGGCTGGGTGTGTGATTATATTTAGTGCTCTTTCAGCTCATGGTCCTGTATCACTGTCCCTCTCTGTGATAACATGATTAAGAACATTATAACTGCTACATATTTACTTGAATAAATTTCTACCACTCTGTTACATATAGTTAATATGATTCCTCTTAACCCTCACATATTTATACTTCGTTGTTATTTTCTAGGGTGTCAGATTCCTGATACATTCAACTCCTGGTTTCTTATAACCCTTCTTCATGTCTGGTAAGTGAACAACTCCAGTGAAGTCATCAAGTGTATTACTATTATATTTTTAATACTGCTGACTTCAAGGTTTCTTTTTCATCAGGGCTGATTATATGAAATGGTAGTTCAGGCATTAAAATGATTTCTTTCATTTTACTGACTGGTGTCTTGAAGCACATTTTTATAAAGGTCAAAGCGCAGACTCAAAAAGAAACTAATATTTGTAGAACACCTAATTCAGTGAACAATGCTATCAGTATCTCTTAGAGCTTGGATGGAAAGTTCTCTCCTTTGGGTGTTTTAGGAAAGTTCACATTTACGTAAAAGTGGTTTGAATTGTGAGAATCTGTGGTCATTTTCATTGCTGGTCATCAGAAACCTATAACAAATTATAGCGCTGACATTTACGCCTGTACCTCCAAAATGTGCATACAGGTTAGATTCATGCTAGATTTGTTGGATGAAAAAATATTTAACACCTTAAACAGTATATTTTTTCTTCAGCTGCGAAATAAGTAGCCAAAAAAAATCAAATTTTCACCTAATGTTACACACTGCTAAAGGCCAGAAGGATATAGGAGAGACGTTGAAGTGGGGGTTGGGGAATGTATTCACTCCATTGCCAGGTCTAGGAAAAGTAATTTCTGGAGAACTGAGTTTACTACTTTGACCATGGTGAGCATCAGAGGAACGTGGGGAAGGGCTGCCTCGTCAAAAGGAGCCTTGTTTGAGACTGTGTTCAGCCGAACCTTTGCATCACAGAGCTGACTACTATATAAAGACATGATGGTTTGGATCCCCTCTGAAAGGTTTCTTCTACTGAACTCACATAGTCACAGAGATTGGCTAAAAGTTTACTTTATGCTCTTTTTCACTAAGTTGGCAGTTTATTGTGTGCACACCATGTCCCAGGCACTTGGCTAGGAATACAGGAATATAGTTCTGAAGAAGCCCATAGTCTAGTGAGGGAGAGAAGACGTGGGAAACAGTCAGTTACAAATCAGAAGGGCCAAGTTCTCTAATTAATGTGAATATGTAGGGCTTATGGGAGCAAGGGGAAGCCACAACTACCAAGCTCTTGCTAGTTCTGCCGACTAGTTCTTTGAAATGTACATGTCCTTTAGTCAGGCCGCTGAAAATGCAAACGACTCTAGTTTTCCTAATGAAGAAGGTTTGCATGGAAGACCAGGGAGGGAAGGAAGGCTGGATATACTGAAAGGGAAACTACCTTTTCAAGAGGGGAGGCCTGCCGAGGTGGCACTGTGGAATTATTCACTGGAAAGGTGGGAGGGTTGGAAGGAGGATTAAGCTGTTCCCAGAGGAACTCAAAGATAATATTCAGTGCCTGTATGAAAGACTCTTTAGTGCTCATATAGCTACAGGTATTAGAGTGTTAGAGGGAGTGGATTGCAAAATAAAATATATAATCCCTGTGACCACATCCCAAGGTCAATACCTGACTAATAGCAGCCAGAAAACCTTGAAACTGCTTATAGTTCTGTTAGTCAGCCACCATTTCCAAACCGTGCCTCCTGCGTTCTGCTGAGGTTGGTTTAATTTCTTGAAGTGGGGAGTAGTACTGCCAGTTTAGTACACAGAAAGAGGGGCTGTTTGCTGAAATACTTCCTTGATCTCCTTTCTAACTTTTTCCTTAATTCTGATGATCTATAGACTCTGATGGAATGAATCAATAGCTTTTTGGTTTGAGTCAACGAACTCTTGTTGAAGACCTGTAGTGTGCTCCAAACTGTTTGGCTTTGGAGAGAAGGAGACTATGTCACTGGCTTTACCTTTAAGAAACAGAGCTTAGAGGGAAAGCAGACAGAAGCTCTGTCATATATGATGGATGACAGACTGAAAGAAGTCTTAAGCTGCAGGCCCAGGCAGATGCTGTAGAAGCGCTGGAGGTGTGACTGAACCTAAATGAGAGGCAGAGGAGTGTTGGGTAAAGGATGGTTCTGTGGTAGGGAGGACAGGTGAGCTGTACCGTGAAGAGTGTGCACAGTTTCTGTCCCAAATGGAGGTCACGGAAGGCCGAGGGAGTAGCAGGAGCAAGACAGCACACACACAGGAGCCTGGAGCACTTGAGCAAAGCCGGTTGTCAGGTTTGTCTAGGGCGGGTGTGTCGAGGAATATAGTAGGAAAGGTTACCGGATAAGTAGCGTGAATCCTAATTTTGCTCTTAAGGAATTGAAGAATTTTCTTCAGCGGAATTAGGAGAGGAATAATGGCTTCACCTCTAAGGCTGTGGCAAGCTCAGTTCTACTTGTGAGCTCGTAGAATGACGATCTAGGAAATGCCCCGGGGATACCAAATCCAGTCTTCTATGTAGGACTCAATCGCTAGAGATAGAAGGCTTGCAATACGACTTTCTCCTAGAGATGGTAGTGTGAGGAACAGGTGAGGAGGCTTACAAAACAGTTATAAAAATAGAAACAACCCTCCCCCCCAGGTAAAATAAAAAACCCTTGTGTCAGGTTGGCCAGAGAGTTTGCTTGGGTTACCGAGGCTGGTGACTCCCTGTTGCCTCTTAGAACAGGGATGGGTTTCTCACATCCTGTTAGTTACCTGTAGGAAGTGTTGGTGTTTCCCCTCCTCTGTTTGCTACTCCGGTTCCCAAGTTTTTATTTTGATTGAGGTTTTAAAAACACTTGATGTCGAGTCGATTACGACTCAGAGTGACCTTTCAGGACAGAGTAGAACTGTTCCATACGGTGTGCGAGGCCATAGGGCTTGATGGGAGTGCACTGTCACCTCCTTCTCCTGCATAGTGGCTGGTGAGTTGAGACTGCTGAACTGTCAGGTTGCAACCGAGTGCTGAAACACCGTGCCTGTAGGGCTCTGTGATTGAAATGTAGAACTGTTGACGTCCTATTTTGGCGGACCTTTCTGATTTCTAGAAGGCCTTATTGTGTATTCCTGTGAGCTTGCAGCTGCAATGACCATGTGTCCTTTATCTTTGCTAACCAAGATGGCGGTTGGCTGTGGCTGCTGAAGATGCTGAAAGGCCGCTGCCTGGGCTCTCCAGTATTTCCATGTGGACTTGATAAAAGCAGACCTCCTCCTCCTTACTTCCCTGTCTTGATCTGTGGTATTGTGTTCTGCTCAGATGCCCACATCAGAAATCTGAGTATCATTCTTTTTTTTTTTTTTAAATTTCTTTTAAAGTCAAGTTTATCATAGATGTAATTTCTACTACATTATCCTTTTTTTGGGGGGGGGCATCACTACCTCTGGTGGTCATGGGCGCTACTCAGTGCTGCTCCTGAGAGCTGCCGCTGGATTTGAACCGTCAAGCCCACGGGCCGCAAACCCACACTCAACCACTTACACCACCAGGGCTCAGCCCCTCTTCTACATTATCTTGTATTTATTTGGAGATACTGTAAAGTGACCAAATGTCCCACTTTTTAACAATTTAACAACATCCTGTGGTGTTTTAAAATTAAATAAATGTATTACAACACTATCTTTGCATTCTATGAACATTTTTGTTGCTCCATATAGACCAATTTTTTTGGGGGGGGAGGGAAATCACTGCCTCTGGTGATTGTGGGAGACCAAATTTTTAATCAAGAATCCTCCCTCCCCCAGTAAATGGTGTCCCGCTTAAAATCTGGTCACTTAGGTTGAGTGCGGGACTACAGCCCGCAGGTGTGGCAGTTTAAATCCTGCGGCAGCTCTCAGGAGCGGCACTGGGTAGCGCCCACGACCACCAGAGGCAGTGATGCGCTTACCCCCCCCCCCCCCGAAAAGAGTGAAAAAGAAGAAAAATCTGGTCACTTTAATATATTATCATAAATTTATCTCTGAAGGTCTCAGGGACAGCAGAGAATGTGCCTAAAGATAGTAAGTGGCAAAGAGGAAATTCAAGGAAAGAGCTGGCTAACTCAGAGAATTAAGTTGTTTTCCTCATTAATAATGGAAGCTGTCAAGGTAATTTAAAATAATACATTAATATCAACCTATATTATTTATTATTTAACTAAATACCTGCTCATTGAAATATAGATACAAAAAATTAACAGCTTATATTATCTAATTGAACTACCATGTGTACCAAAGGAATTTGATAGGGCCTAATGTTGTGGAGAGAGACAGTAAACAAATCTTGAATAAAATACAGCTGTGATAAGCACTGTGTGAGACTATGCCAGCTCTGGGAGAGAAGAAAACCAAACTCCAAATGCACTGCCATCGCTTGAGTCATCGCTGACTCCCAGCGCCCCCCATGGGTTTCCTGGCTGTTCCTCGGAGGAGAAAGGCTAGCTCTTTATCTTTGCAGCTGCTGGTGGTGTCCTTCCTTTGAGAGAGAAGAGGGTATTGAATTTTGTTGTGGGTGGATCCCTGATGACTCAATGGTTAAGTGCTCACCTGCTAATCAAAAGGTCAGCAGTTCAAAGTTACCAGCTGCTTTGTGGGAGAAAGCTGTGACCGGCAGTCTGTTTCCATAAACATTACAACCTTGGAGACTCCATGGAGCAGTTCTGCTCTGTCCTTTGGGGACTCTGTGAATGGAATTGGGTTTTACAGCAACAGGCTTTCATTCTTGTGGGGGGTGGGGCGTAGAAGTGGGAAGGTTTCACTGAAGCGCTGACCTTCAAATTGACACCTGAGGAATAGCAAGTCCCAGAATGGACATACGTGCAGCATTCTCGGCCGAGGAAACTTGTGCTATTCAAATTATTTATCTGCAGAGTCCTTTTAAAAAATGAAATTTTATGCTCAGCCACAATATATAAAACTGATAAAAGGATTGCTGTTTAGATAGAAGGAAGTGAAAGTGACCTGCACACTCAGATTCACGTTTCTTGTCCACGGAAAAGGACCCTTCAGTAACTCCGTAGAAACTAAAAGTAAAGTCACAAACTTCCTCCAGTTCTCGTGTTTTGTAAATGGGGAGATATGGCTTTAGTAATTTTGAGGTGTCGTAGGCCACTTAGTAATGAAGGGTCTGAGGCTCAAATCTAAAGTTATCCCGGAGTGACTCCTGTGGCACTGTTCAACCATTCTCCTTTTTGATGAGGGTGGGGAGCGGGGCTCTTATTCTGAATATGAAGAGCATAGCAAACATTTACTGACCACTAGCTGTATAGTTTCTTGGGGTCAATAAATTAGGGTGAAAATTGAAAAAAAAAATAAAACAAAAGGAATTTCTTGAAGCTTGTTATTTTTGTGGTAGGCAATAAATAAACCTGAAAATAGTACACAATGATAAGTACAGTGTCAAGCCACTGCTCTGAGTACAGCTCTGAGTACAATGGTATGGGAGCTACCTGAAGATGGGCCTTCTGAGGCTAGAATCAGAGGCATGGGATTGAAGAGTGTGTTAGTCCGGGTAGACTAGAGGAACAAATTTCAGAGACACACATATGGATATAAGGAATGGGTTTATATTCAAGAGGAACAGGACATTGAGAAAACATCCCAGCCCAGTCCAGCTCAAAGTCACAAGTCCGATATTAACCCATATGCCTGAAATCAGTCCATAAAGTCTTCCTCTGACTCACGAAGTCACAGGTCAGTGGGTGCAGCGTCCCGGCACCGACAGGGGTCTCCCCATGGCTCCTCGCTTCCAGGGCTCAGTGTCCATCAACAGCATCCCGTGGTGGCAGAAGCATCTCATCACTGGCAGAGGCCTCCATGTGGCTGCCCCAGCCTCAGAGGTCCGGCTCCATCAGGGCAAAGCCGTGTGGTCTCTCCACCGGCTACTCCAGCCTCCCAGACGCCGCCATTCTGTGTTGTCTGTGATTAATCATCTCTGAAACTGACTCCCAACAACTGGGGAAGATAGCGTCTCATCTTCACGAGGGAAATATCGCGAGATTTCCCAGGAGTCTCAGGTGAAAGCCATGCCCACACAGAGGCCTCATCGGCTACTCAATGGCTATCTCCAGATTAAAAGGCCAGACTCCACTCCTACATTTCAATCATAAAATTAACTTAAGCACATGACTGCCACAAGGAGTTATGCAGAGGGAAGAAGTAATTGTAAAGTACTTTCTAGCAAGTTTGAGAGAGGAAGATGCAAGGTTGATCTTTAGATGGGGAGTGTATGACAGGATGGAGGGGGGAAGCATTTAAAAATGGTTTGTTTTTTTAAGATGAGGGAAACAGTGGGATGTGTTTATAAGTTGAGGGGAAGTGGAAGAATCCTCTGGAAAGAAGGAGAAAAGTCAAGTGAAAGGGTGGAAAGGGCCCAGAAACCTCACAGGTTCTCGTCTGAGTCCAGCCTGAGAAGTGCCTTGGCAGATACTCCTGGAGAGCTCTTTAAAACCACCACTGCAGTTTTGTTGTTGCTGTAGGGCGTTCAGGTTCAGACTGGATTCCAGCAGCTCCAGACCTGCTATATAAGGTGAGCCCAGGCCATGTGCACATCCTCTTCTCCCTCCCCCTAGTCAGAGCCACCCATACCAGAGTTGCCTATGGCAGCAGCATTTGACCACTGTTACATAACCTGAGAGCACTGGTACCTGCTACCTAGGAGCACGGTGCTCCAGGGGATCTGACAGGCAGGCCCCTAGCCAGGTGTAGCTCTTGGAGGAGGCTTACTGTCAGGCGAGATGGCTTCAGGAAGTGCCTCACTCTACTTGTCATTTTGCCCACAGACTGCCCTGTGCCCTCGTAGCCCCACGTAAGCATTAGACTTCGTGGAGAGGGAGTGTAGGAAACCAGCTTGAGATAGCCATGTACACAGCCCCGGGAAAGGGTCAGTGTGCCAGCGCACAAATAAATAACCCATTCATTAACACACTGTTGGGGCCTGAGTGTGGCCAGGTAGGCTTTGCTTTCTTGGCCTCAGCTGAAGGCAGAATGAGGGAAACAAGCTGCCTGAACGTCCCCTCTGGGATTCCTTCCTAGCAGCCAGAGTGACAGACCTGCCCAAGTGCCCACTCGTCTTCCATTGAACTCAAAATCAGATCCGTTCGGAGCAGCTTATAAACTACCATGTCGGAGAAGCACAGCCAAAAAACAACTGGCATTGTCAGAGGGCCCAAACAGCGAGCGAGACAGGATGCTCAGAGCTGCCAGGACATGGCAGGAGGGCAGCATCAGGAATAACAGGAATTCTTTCCTCCCCGATTTAGGCAAAGAGGAGGAAATCATGGCTTGGAAATGCTCCCATTCCTTTTAACCCCGCAGACAGCGTTGTTTCATCTTCCTTATTTAGCAGGAAGAGACTCTTGAACTGTGCTGTCCTGGAATGGGAGAAGCAGTCGGTCCTGGCCAGCATGGGAGCCATGGAGGGGGTGGGGGGTGGGGAGTGGAGGTTCTGCAACCCAGCAGCTTTTATTTCAGCTTCTCTCTCCTGTTGGGCAACCTTGCTATTGACTTCCTCAGAGCATCAGTTTTCTGTTCTATGAAATGGGACAATTATACACGATAAATGATCATGTAGATTAAACGAGAGAATGTAATCTTATAGTGACAAATAATGACTTAATAAATGGTAGTACTCTTTCTTGTTTGCCATTAGGCAGAAGTATAGCTTTGTCCTTTCTTTTTGAGACTCCTAGTGGTTAGTTTTCTCTCTCTTTCCCCTGTCTTGGTATTTGCCTTTTAGAGATATAAGGGAGCTGCCAGACTAGGACTTGAACTATGGGCCCCGCCCCCCCCCCTGCCCCGCCTTTTTTACTTTTCTAAGCTGGCGAGCTGAGCCCCAGTGGCATAGTGGTTGTCCGAGGGACTGCGGCCCACTGGGATGGAGGTTCAATTCCAGCTGGGCCTCTTACTCCCACCACCTGAGGGCAGTGATGCCCAAAAACAAAACTTTTCTAAGCTGGCTTTTATGTCAAAGAGATCAGTATTATTTAAGAACCATGAGAATGATTGAGAGCTAAGGATAGTATTGTGAAGCTTAAAACCTCAAAAATAAATTGTGGGTTTAAGAACATCATCAAATTTGGGAGCAGCAACTGGAGTAGCTCGTAAACAATATTTTTGCACAGATTGTGTCTATATACAAAGTGCAAGTTTACTTCAATGTTCATTAATGAATGATCGAGTGAATTATTTAGTATATGAGTTTTTTTCATTCTATTTGGTCTCTTTTAAATTTTATCTCTTTAAGTTCTTAAGGAAGGTTCTTTAATTATGTTTTCATGTGAAAAGTACCCTGTACCCCCTTGGGAAAGAATTGAGAAATTATGAAGTTAGGAATGAGTGGCAGCGTAAAAGCTGGCCTTTCGGCATGTGCTTTGGGTGCTGACTACGAGGACTGTCTCCTGAGATGAAGTGTGAACTAGAGCAGACCAGGATTCTGTGGGTCCACTCACTTAGTAACGCCGACAGTATTGGTGCATGCTCAGAGCCCGTGACAAGCGCTGGCTTTGATTAAGTCCTTTTTGGTTTTTATGAGCCAGTTGAATTTTGAGTTTTCCTCATTTTCCCTTCACTGTCAAACACAATGTAACCTTTTCTGGATGATTCAGGTTTTTCATAATAAACTCATAATTAGATTTTTGCCACACTGTCTTCTTTGAATCGTGCTAAATGGGTTTGCCTGACCTCGTTCAACCTCAGTTGGTAAGCTATTTTCTTTTTGTTGCTAAAAAAAATTATTAGATAATTTTTCTGACCTTTTAAAATAAATGTTTAGATTCTTCCTTTCCTGTTAGGCTGCTAGCAGTTACCTTTTGTTGGTGTAGGTACGTTTGCCTCAAGTTAGCCAGCTTTTTTCCTTTTGGTATGCTATTTCTAATGGAATACTGGTTTTGAAACTTCCCCTGGTGCCCTTTTGAGGAATAAATGGACCCAGGAGAGTTTGTGCTTGTCATTAAAGGAGGCAGAAAAACGTAGTATGACTCAGGATCAGACTGTCTGGGTACAAGCCTCAGTCTTGTCATCTGCTAGGTCTGTCATTTTGGGCAGGTTACCTCTGTTACTATCGTATTTCTGTTTCCCTGTTATAAAATAGATACAGTAACAATGTCAGCCGGACAGAGTGGTTGTCATTTAAATGAAGCAACACATTAAGTCACTTAGCTCAGTGCCTCCTATTAGGTATTAATTATAACATTTTCATGAAATGTTATCACATTTCATCAATATGAAATGTAAAGATTTTTTTGCTTTCTTTCAAATACTTGTTACTGGTCGAATGGGAAAAATTGCCAGGTAGGTGAATTCCACCAGAGATCAAATGTTATTCTAATAATTGCTAAATAAATTAGTAGGCATCCTTTATCTCTTATCTCCAAAAAAAGGCTTCAGCACCAAGACTTGTATCTGTGGGTGAGATAGAGAGCTGGAATCAAGATTTCTGCTATCTTTTTTGTAGTGGAAAAGTGTTTTCTCAACGTAAAAATAGTCTAGATAGAATGTTAAAGAGGAAAAAACAAAGAAACTAATAACTATAGGTAAAGGGTCCATGTTTATTTCCACTTGCAAATACATACATGAGGGGGCTTCAAAAGGTTTGTGGAAAAATATAATTAAAAGATAAGGGACCTTTTGGATGTAGGTTTTTTTACTGTGTGAGTTACCTATTTAAAGCAGCTATCAAACATAAAAAGGAGTAGACTGAATGTGATAGGCTTCAAGGTCAGGTCCCCTAAGCATTGACCTTCAGTTGTTTGGTTTGGATAGTCTAGGCAGCTGCCCGTCTATGATGGGGGCCCCAGCCTTCAGGTCTGCTTTTTCCTTCAAGGGGACAAATACCAAAGTTCTTTGTAGCAAGATTCTTTTTCATTCTTAATTACCTAAATAATTTGATTCATAGCACAGAGCAAAAATTAGTTGAGCTTTGAATTAGCTGAATATGGCCCTGGTGACCAGACAGCTCAGTGGCTTAGACTCCTGCCTTCCCAGAAGCACTTAGGAATTCTCTGTGTCCTTCATGTTAATAGGATGACTGAATTCTTTTTTTTTTTTTTTTTGGTGGGGGAGGGGGGCGCACACTGCTCTCCAGTGGTGGGAGTAGGAGGCCCAGCCCCACTGCTGGAATTGAACCTCCGTCCCAGTGGGCCGCAGTCCCGCTCACAATCACTACACCACCGGGGCTCAGCCCGACTGAATTCTTATGATCTAGTTTTTATATCTAGCTATGCATGATGAGATTTGCTGTAGAATTTTATATTTGAATGTTTTGCATCAGGTAAATACCTTCTGGAATAATTAGGCATAATGGTTTAGGAATGAATAGAATTTGTCGACCCTTCATTTAATAGGTTCTAATCCATATTTTTGACTTGGCCTGCATCAGCAACATTAATAATGAACTTTACTGTTGTATCTCTCAGAAGGCAGGTAAAATCTTTATAGTTACAGCATCAGATTAGTCTGTGCATACCATAGTATTCTACTAAAGTAAATGTTCAGCAAATTTGTCTATTTTCAGCCTTGGTAATGTTAACAGTAAGTTGCAGAAATGAAGCTGGGAAGAGAGGGGGAACTTCCCAAAGACTCCTCTGCTTTCAGTGCCAGGTGTTAATCGTATTACTCTCCTTCCTGAAAAAACGTTCGGGGTGACTCTTCACTGTCTACTGAGTGAAGGCCAGACTTTTTAGAATGACATTTCAAAGCCCTTCATTACCTTTTTGCCTTTATTTTTCTATTTCATATACCCAGCCCTCCCACAGAATCTAAGCATTCATTGTTCCCTTACCTTGTGAGGAACCCTTCCTTCACCCTGCTTTGGCACAGAATATTCCATCAGTTGAAAATTCCCTTTATTCTTAGTCCCTACCTCTCCAACATCAACTCATCTTTCTAAGTCCTAGCCACAGCATTGCCTTTTCTGTGAAAATCTGATCCCACTCCGCCAAAATGAATCCTTTCAAACCAGTTGTTCCTTGTGCTTCTTATGGGAGACTTACACTGCATTCTGTTTTAAGATTGTTTGCTTATGACAGATTTTATCTCCCACAGGGGACTAACTGCTCTTTGAATGTTTTAGCTGTCTCTGACATCCTAACACCATCCAACCATATAGTTTCCTATCAGGGGAGCCCCATTTGTGTTCATTGGCTGCATTAACTTTCAATCAGCACCTTGAAAGTGTCTTCATTTTGCTGTACTTTCAACACAGATAACTATTTGAGCAGACGGTTATCTGTAAGGCTCTAGAATAAATTATGTTATGAAACAAACAACAAAAATTTTACCTTGTGCTGATGTAGTTAGAAAGTTTATGATCTGAGAAAATCCGTAACTCTATATCTCAGGGGGCAGGTGTATTAACAAACTACAGATTTTTCAAATAAATGAGGAATTCCATTACCTCACTATTGCTGTTGATGAATTAGCCTCTGACGACACGTATGCATCAAAACACAGCGTCTTTTCAGGTGAGAGACTTACATGAATGATTTGATTAACTCTTAGGGAACTCCTAGGAAAAGGACTGTTGGTGGTTCCCCAATTTGTTTCCACTTTGGAATATGCCGGATATCATGTGAATTGGCCAATTTTTCCCCATCACTTGTTTCATTATTGTCCCAAGTGTTACTTCTTTAGGCCCTAACTGGATTGAGGAGGGTACAAATTTAGAATTACAGAATCAACAAATCCCAAGGTTGGTAAGGACTTTAATGATCATGTAGTTAACTTACTATTATATAAGCAACCATTTATTCACTTTTCAATCAATAATAGAAAACTTCTTTTTTTGAGGTCCTTTATTCTGCCATCTGACTCTTCAGACACCTGTTAGGAGGGTTTTGCTTGGTTGGTCAGTACTGAGTAAATCTCCCTTCATAGCCTACCTATTGTGGATCCACTTCTGACTATAAGACATAAGGTCTGACCACTTCTTTACAATATTTGAGACAACTCTCCTAGATTTCTTTAGGCTGTCTTTTGCTCACCGTTCTTAAAAGGTAACATTCAAAATTAAGGACAGCATTCCAAATAGTCTGGTCTGTGCTAGTGGAACAAAATTCTCAACAGTTTCTGTTACTATATCTAGAATCTCAATAGCATGTTTACAACTGGACCATATTCTGTCCTCTTAAACCTCTAAGTCTTTTTGTTTGTTTGTTTTTGTTTTTAAGCACAACTAAGATTTACTAAGTAAAATATACTTCAATCATGAAGAGGGTCACCTCTTGATTTGTGGAAGCTGATGATGTCTACGGGTATAGCGTTGACTTTTATAGGTTTCGGGTAGCAGTTCCTCATTGGCTCACCTCCTCCCTTATCCTCTTTTCTTGTGGCCCTTATTTTTGCCTCCTGATTGGTCCGTATTCCAGCATAATGGCTGGTCTAGTAATCCAAGGTTTGTGTCTCTCATTATCATATGGAAACCTTGAAGTGTTTTTTTACACATAGGTTGCCATGATCATCTATCTTGCACTTCTATAATTGTTCTTTAGGCTCATGAACAAGACTCTACAATTTGCCCTGTTAAATTTCATTTCATTAGAGTCAGCTTTTTGAAAGATGCTCTTGTTGAATTGGGGGGCCGTAGTTGGATCATCTAGCATACTTGTTTCCCTGCCTGGTTTCTTGTCATCTGCAGATTTGTTAAGCGAATGTTCAACGTCATTAACAGATGTTGAAGCAGGTGAGACTGGACTCCCTCCTTTCATTGTAGCATGCTATTGTCCAGTCTATTGCTGAAACGCCAATGGGCAGGATTAATTGTGTTTGGAGATTGAGTTGACACTTTAGGCTGGATATTCCATAACTATAGCAGGAATTCCCTTGTAGATGAATAATCATACTTAACTATGTATTGAAAGATGATAGAAATACATATGATTCTAAGAATGAGATTAGGAATTAGCTTGAAGAGTTGGTGACCCTGTCGTATTTTTAACATGTGTAAGGTCTTAAGCTCCCTGGGATGATGAAAGGAAATGGGGTCTAAGGGAAAGAGTCTAAACTTAAATCTGGGATGTTTTGTTCATGTATTTATCCAGCAGATATACATGAGGGGGTTTCAAAAAGTTCATGGAAAAATGGAATTGAAAGATAATAGAATTTTTCCATAAAATTTTTGAAATACACACACACATTTGAATTTCCCCTGCTACCTAAAAGTAGAGCATTTCTGTGAATCCTTCTGTAAGCAGAAAAGGTATAAAGTGACAATGCTGCCACTACTAATAAATATGGGGAAAATTTTTGAGCATTCCAAGAACCCTAAAATAGAACTAATATAGAATGTTCATGGACACAGTTCAGTGCTATGGCGGCTTGATACACAGATGCTGGATGTAGTTCCTGAGGGAGGGGCTTGGAGATGCCACTCTCACTGCCCAGGATGCATGCTACCTCTTTTAACAACTTGCTACAAAAACAACTGAATATGAATACTAACCTTACTTTTGCTTTACTTTATTTTGTAAAACCAAAAGTCCTTTTTGCATTTTTTTGATTAGTGAGAACAAATACGAATACAAGTCTTTTGTAAAAAGGAAGTGGTGTAAAGCAAACTTTTGAAAAGCAGGGGATACCTGCACATAATAAATTTAACTGCTCACTGCATGTCAAGCAAGAGGTAGTCTGGCTAACAGAACCCTGGGCGCTGCAGAGGAGGAAGGGGAGGGCTCGCCCATGTAAAGGCGTGTTACAGTCTTGGAAACCCTCAGAGCAGTGCGCTGCTCTTTCCTGCAGGGTTGCTGCCTCTTGGAATTGACACTGTGATGATGGTTTCCGTTTGGGTACGCTTAACCTTGGAAATGCAAGAGTTTAAGAAATATGACTCTTGACTTCAGTTGAGCTTAGGTTATAGTGTGACTGAACAATTTGATATTATACATCATCAATCATATACTTTCTATGATGTGGATTCTGGATCAGTACTACCCAACAGAAATCTAATGCAAGTCACATATGTAATTAAAATTTTTCTAGTAGTTACACTAAAAAAGTCTATATAAAATACATGGGACTAATTTTAATAATGCTTTTTTTGGGGGGGGGGCATCACTGCCCCCTGGTGGGAGTAGGAGGCCCAGCCTTGCTCTTGAAGAGCTGCTGCTGGATTTGAACCACCTACCTTGTGGGCCACAGTCTCACACACAACCATTATGCCACCAGGGGCTCAGCCCAATAATGCTTTTATTAACCTTTTAAGTCCAAAGTTTTATTTTAGCATGTAAACAATACATTTAAAATGTAGTAAGACAGCAAATAAACAGATGTGCTTGGCACTATGTATGTATGAATTGTGATAAGCGTTGTATGAGCCCCCAATAAAATGATTTTTAAAAAGAATATTAAAAAAGGTAGTAAGAAAATTTAATTCTTGAGCTAGCTTTTTGAGATCCAATGTGTATTTGTCACTTTCACTGCAGCTCCGTTTGTATTGGCCATGCTTGAGTGCTCATAAGCCATGTGTGATGATGATTGGCTGCCTTATTGGACAATGCTGTTTTATACTCAGCCTTGCAGACTACTGTGTGGTGTTTTCTTTGTTAGCACTTCAGTTTTTATCAGTCAGATGAAAGTGAGATTTGCTTATTTTCTAATTAGGTATCCTGGTAAGCCTTGGACTGCTAAGGGAAAAGTTGGCAGTTTGAGCTTACCACCTGCTCTGGGGTGGGGGTGGGGGAGGGGGAATGAGGTAGTCTGCTTCCCAAGAGATTTATAGCCTCGGAAACTCTCCAAGGGAGAAAGATGAGGTTGTCTGCTTCTGTAAAGATTTACAACCTGGGAAACCCTTTGGAGCAGTTCTGCTCTGCCATATAGGGTCACTGCGAGTCACAGTTGACGCCACGGCAGTGGTTTGGTTCACTTTATCTTCCTGAGCTGACACTTGAGATCCATGTACTTATTTTTCGTATGTATGTCATACTTTAATACAATTTTGCTTTTTAAATAAGGCCCCCTTCCAACTTCTGGATTCCTGAGCAGAAATCATTAATGTGATGTGAAAAATGCAAACAGTGGTGAGTCTCTCTATCTTCTTCCTGTTCTTCCTACCCAGGATGTGTCTAGTCCGAATGAAGCAAGAAGGCCGGAGTGGGAAATACATGTGTCGTATCATAGTTCATTTTATGTGGGAGGACGTTGAACAGCGTGGCAAAGTCATGGGGGTAAGTGAGTGCTGCTGTCCAGTGAGCGGTTGTCTAACGTGAATTGGGGCCTTTTTCATTCGAGAATACACTTGCTCTTAGAGTTCTGTGAAAAGCTGAGTGGTGTCAAGTGACAGTCCAACCAGAGTCACTTCTGTCTCACTGTAGAACTGACATGCTATGGATTCTTTATGTTTCTGTACATGTAATTGTGATTTGTCAGTGTGAGGGCAGTCTGTGTCTAGGTGAGATTATAAAGCCCAAATCATGGTGACAGGAGGGATAATCTGGTTTAAATACATTGTCTTTAACACCAGTTCAGTATTTGAACAGTCCTTCTCTAATCAGTTCTGATGGGAAGGCCCTTTTAATAGGACCTGCCCTGCCCTCACGAACTGAAAGCAAGCTAAAACACTAGTACATCTATGATTAAGTAGAAAGGTGTGTGTGTGTGTGTGTGTGTGTGAGAGAGAGAGAGCGCATGTGCACGCACTTATGTGTTTGTGAATGTATATGAACCATGGTAGTACTGTGGACTAAACATTGGACTGCTATCCGTTTGGTCAGTAGTTCTATCTACCAGTTATTTCATGGAGAAAAATCTTATGTAAAGATTTACAGTCTCGGGCTGAGCCCCGGTGGCGTAGTGGTTGTGCACGGGACTGCGGCCCACTGGGATGGAGGTTCGATTCAAGCTCCACGGAGCAAAGGCTGGGCCTCCTACTCCCACCACCTGAGGGCAGTGATGCCCCCCCCCCAAAAAAAAAAAAAAAAAGATTTACAGTCTCAGAAAACGTAGCGAGTGCTTCTGCCCTGTCCTATAGGTTACTATGAGTTGAAATGGACTGAATGGCAATGGGTTTGGACTTTGGATTTTTGTTTTGTTTTGGCTTATGTATTTCTTAAAAAGTAATGACAGTGGAAAAATGAAGCTAAGATGCTAGGATGAAATGAGTTCTATACATAATAACATCTTCATTTGTGAAGTTGCTATGTCTAGACCATGTGTAGAAGGTTGTAGTTTCTTGTTAGGAGCCCTGGCAGTGCAGTGATTAATTGTTGGGCTGCTAACCCAAAAGTCAGCAGTTGGTAAAGACCAGCCGCTCCTTGGGAGAAAGACAAAGCTTTTCACCCCTGTAGCGAGTTACAGTCTTGGAAACTCAGGGGCAGTTCTATCCCGTGCTAGACGGTCATGGTGAATCAGAATTGACGTGACAGTAACAAACTGAGTTCCGTGTCATTTTCCTTTTTATTGCCTCTCAGCTTGTGAACCTAAAAGCAGAGCTTTCAGATTGAGTCACAAGATGAATTATCCTTGTTTCTTTCATTACAGTGAAAAGTCCTTCTTATAAATTGCCATATGGCCTCATAGAAAGAAAATGAAATAACAAGAAACATCTAACGTTAAAAAAAGCAACAACAAAAATAACTTTTCTCAAATCTAATTCTCCAAAAGAACCATTGTTAAGAGTTGATATTTTTCCATCTAGTTGTTTTCTGTGTAAATATAATTTTATAAATATATGTATGTTAAACATACTACAAATGGACTCAAAATATAATCATCGTTTCACTGTTGGAACTCTTCCCATCTTCATGGAAGCTAAATGTGAAGTCTTCAAATATGTTGTACTTTTATTCTAGTTACTTTCATAAACCCCTGTTTATCATCTTTTGTTATTTATGCTTATTTTGTGTGGGAATGATCATATTTGAGGCTGTGTCATAGAGATGCTGGCTGTTTACTGGGAACCTGGGGTGGAGCTATTTCCAGGCTTATATCTTAGGAGGAATTGCATATGGAAGAAGCAAATTTGGACATTTGTTTGTGTTTAGGTTTCACTGTTAACTTCTATGTGCCTTTCCCTGGGACCATTAGCATTTCTTTCTTTTTTTAGGTGATTTGAGTGCAAGTTTAGAGAGCAGATCATCAGTGTTCCACATTCAACAATTCACGTACTTTTAATTTTATTTCACTCACTACTATCTCCTCAGTGTAACTTCACTTATCCTACTTTCTCCCTGAGTTTTCTCTTTCCATTTTTTTCTTTGTTCCAAACCCTTCTGAATTTGCTTTTGGGTAATGCTGCTTTTTTTGTTTTTTAATCTTTAATGGTTGATCATTCTAAGGTGTACATATCTTCCTGATATTATCGCTCCCTTATTGACCTGTCTATTGTTTGGCTAGAAATTGATCCTCGATCATTGGTTTGTTGTTCATTCTGATACCACAGATCAGGCTTTAGCTGATATTATTATTATTATTTATTTGTTTTATTTTTTGGGAGGGCATCGCTGCCCTCTGGTGGTTGTGGGAGACACCAGCCTTGCTTCTGGAGAGCTGCTGCTGGATTTGAACTGCCAAGCCAATGAGCCGCAGTCCCGCACTCAACTACTTCTCCACCAGGGCTCAGCCCTATTATATTGTTTTGCAGTCAATATTTAACTCTATTTGTAATCAGCATCTTCGTTTTTAGTCTTCCTTGCTGTCATGCCTTAGTGCTATCCTACTAACTCAAATGAGGTTAACAACATTGCTTTTACACGTTAATTTCTCTCTCCAGCTGAGTGTCCCACTTGCCTGCACTTATCAACCTGTGGCAGCACACAGGGGATGTGGGGTGGGGGTGGCAGGCTCAGATAATCTCATTTAATGGAGACCAGTGATTTGCCTTGGCTAGCCAACACTGTGATTGACTGCCCAGCAGCTGTGCAGTAGCTCTTCTGTTAGTGAACCTATTTTTCTTATTATGGTTGACTAAACACTGCTAAGTACATCCCACTCAAATATAAAAACCATCTCAAAAACAGATTTGACACACTGAACAGATGACATCAAGGATATCATCCACGAAGAGAGCAACAGGTCATTAAAAAGATAAGAAAGGAAAAACGATCGAAATGAACGGCAGAAGAGACTCTGGAACTTGCTCATCAGCACAGAGTAGCTAAAATATATGGAAGAAATGAATTAAAACAGCGGATCAGAAGAGCCCAAAGACTGACTCTGGGAGACAAAATAAAATATTTTAATGACATTTGTAAATACCAGGACTTGGAAAACCAAAAGAGAATTAAAAAACCACTTGGCATTTCTCAAGCTAAACAAACTGAAGAAAGTATTCAAGTCCCGAGCTGAAATATTGAAGGAGGCTGTGGGCACAACATTTGAATGATAGAGGAAACCATCAAAAGAAAGAGGAAGGAATACACGGAACCCTTGTACCAAAAAAAATTTGTTGACATTCATTCATTTCAAGAGGTAGCATATAATCAAATATAACTGATCATGCAGCATACTAAACAAAGAAATCCAAAGTGCTCTGCAGATAGTGGCCAAAACAAGGTTCCAGGTGTTGACAGAATACCAATTGGGATTTTCAATAAATGAATCCAGTGCTATAAGTGTTTCCATGTCTATGCCAAGAAATTTGGAATGTAGTCACCCAGCTAACTGACTGAAATAAATACATACTTGGGCCCATTCCAGAGAAGGGTGATCCAAGAGAATACAGAAAGCATTGATTAATATCAGTAATAACATATAAGTAAAATTTCGATGGCAATAATTTTTTAAATGGTTGCACTAGTACATCGGAACTGCTAGAAAACCAAGCCATATTCAGAAGAGGACATGGAATGAGAAAACATAACTGATATCTGATGGATCTTGGCTGAAAGCAGAAAATACCAGAAATAGATTTACCTGTGATTTATTGACTATGCAAAGACATTTGACTGTGTGAATCATAAGAAATGATGAATAGCCCTTGTGGGTTTCCAAGACCATAACTCTTTACTTGAGGAGAGAGAGAGAGAGAATCTTAATATGAATTACTTGTTATAAGAGGACTTGAAGCATGTACTGATGAAGACCAAAGGCCATACGCTCTTCAGTATAGATTACATGTCAATGAAATGATAACAGACATCTTCACAATTGGACCAGTGAGTAACTTCATGATAAACAAAACATTGAAATTGCCAAGGAGTTCATTTTACTTGAATCCACAATCAGTTCTTAGAGAAGCAGTATTCAGGAAATAAAATGCTTTTCTTTGGACATATCTGCATAATACCTCTTTAAAGTGCTGAGAGCAAGGAGGATCTCCCATGGATATTTTCATGGTATTTTCAGTTGCCTCATGAATGCAAGAAGCTGGGCAGTGAATGAAGAAGCCAGAAGAAAAATTGATGCCTTTGAATTAGAGTGCTGACAAGGACCATGGACTACAAGAAGAACAAACAAATCTGTCTTGAAAGAGGTATAGTCAAAATGTTCTTTGGAAGTGAGAATAATGAGACTTCCTCTCACGCTTTGGACATGTCATCAGGAGGAACCATTCCCTGGAGAAAGACATCATCCTTGATAAAATAGAGAATCCGGAACAAAGACAGTCCTCAGTCTGATGGGTTGACACACCGCTGCAACAATGAGTTCCAAGATAGCAAAGATTGCGAGGGTGGCGCAGGACCCGTCAGTGTTCTGTTTTGTTATGAATCAGACCTGATTCAAATAACCAAACAAAAATGAGCTCTGTTGAAAGTTGGGCCATAGAGCCTTGTGGACCATAGCTGCCCCTCCTAGGTAATTTCATGAACCATAGCGGTTGACTGCTGGACCACAGGCGCCTTTCAGCTGCCCTCCGACCCTCTTCGTCCAAATGAGTTCCTTTGGAATCTGCAATCACGTTGCGCATGCTATATTATTTCATATGTAATTTTCTCTTTAACTTTGCTATAAGCTCTAAATTCATTAACTATTCTCAATTCTTTTCTTGTACAGTAAGCATTGATGGGATAAATAAAATTTGACTAATGAATAAATTGAACTTTAACTTCTAGAATTCTGCTTTAAAGACATCTTATTTACTAAACACATCATGCTAGCTTGATCATTTTCTGGGTCAGGAGTGTGTTCATCAGTGCTATCATGTGGGAATAAGTTGTTTCTTTTTCTCTCTTCCATTTTATGTAGCCAGTTGTCCTACCTGGGTTGTGAAATAGTGTGCTGCCCTGTCCAAAACCAAGCTCACGGCCATGGAGTCCATGCCAGCTCAGAGTGACCCTGTAGGCCAGGGCAGAGCTGCCCTCGGGAGGAGTTCCTGAGAGTGGAACTCCATATGGGAGTAGAAAGACCTTGCAGTTAGCAGCCCAGGGCGTAACCATTCTACCACCAGCGCGCCTGCGGCCTCCTAGGTAAATGTCTTAGGTCATTTTCTCAAACTTGAATGTGCTTATAGTTCACCTTGGGGTGAGGCCAAATGGTTTTGGTTTCTAAGAAGTTTCCAGGTGATGCTGATACTGCTTGTGGGATGTGGGAAAGAGGGAACCACATTCTTGGTAGCAAAGTTTTAGGTGACGCGTATGCTCTACAAAGACAGATTCTGAAATTTGCTTTCATTAAAAAAATAAAATAAATAAAAACCCACAAGCTTTTGTTTGGTTACAAAAACGATAAAAGGTGATTGTTTTAAAATAAATGAGATTTGAATGTGTTATGAGTCACTTGTTGTTTGCTATAATTGATTGGATTGCAAAAGGACAGTTGATGTATGAGACTACTACTATAAGAAAAAAAAATTTAAAAACAAGACATAAAGACTTTCGTCCTAAAGGGAACAGACGTGAGAGGTCACCAAGCAGGGGACTAGAGTGTTGCCAGAAGTTGCTTAGGTGAACGGGAGATGTAAGGGGGAGAAGAAGCATCAGGGGAGGGAAGGAGGGTACGATGGGCAGTTGGGTGGGGGTTGAAAATGAGTGGTTTAGACTGCTGAATGCAGTGTTCATGGTCTGAAATATAAAGTCTCTACTCAGTTCACAATAAAAATAGAGTTTTAAAAAAAGTTTGATTTCCCTTTTTCACCCCACGGTATAATCAGACATCTGATATATACAAGGCAAAGAATAACCAAACCAAAGAGTCCACGCCAGCGCGTAGGGGCCCTCTGGACAGGGTAGAACTGCCCCTGGGAGTTTCTGAGACTATTGCTTTTTTTTGGGGGGGGCGGGCATCACTGCTCTCCAGTGGTCGGAGTAGGAGGCCCAGCCCCACTGCTGGAATTGAACCTCCGTCCCAGTGGGCCGCAGTCCCGCGCACAACCACTACGCCACCGGGGCTCAGCCCGACTATTACTTTTTAAGGAAGTAGAAAACCTTTCTTTTGCAGAGCAGCTTGTGGTTTTGAACTCCTGACCTTGCAGTTCATAGCCCAATGGGTAGCCACTACACCACCAGGGCTCCTGACAAGGCAAGGATAGGATTTATTAATGACTTCGATGTTGTGTGTAGAAGGAGTTGTCTTCTGTTTTTTTTTTTGGGGGGGGGGCATCACTGCTCTCCCTGGTGGTGAGAGTAGGAAGCCCAGCCCCACTGCTGGAATTGAACCTCTGTCCCAGTGGGCCGCAGTCCCGCGCACAACCACTACGCCACCGGGGCTCAGCCCAGGAGCTGTCTTCTGTGTGTGTACTTGTATGCCTAAAGTTGGGAGCACGTGGCCAGAGAGGAATAAGTGGGCAGTATGGAGCCAGTCTGACCTGGTTCTCACCACAGCTAACAACAAGTCTTTCCTTCCTTCCTTCCTTCATTCCTTCTTTCCTTCCTTCCTTCCTTCCTTCCTTCCTTCCTTCCTTCCTTCCTTCCTTTCTTTTTTGTGGGGAGAGGCGCTAGTAAGTCTTTTCTTGTGCTTCTGTTTCTACATTTGAAAAAACATGGTTGGGGCGAGCCCCAGTGGCGTAGTGGTTGTGCGCGGCACTGCGGCCCAGAGACTTGGCGGTTCAAATCCAGTGGCAGCTCTCTAGGCGCAAGGCTGGGCCTCTTACTCCCACGAGGGCAGTGATGCTCCCCCCCTAAAAAAAAAAAAAAAGAAAGAAAAGAAAAAGCATGGTTACCTATATGATTTCCAGGTCACTTTTTCAGCTATGATTTGAAGGTGATAATTTGAAAATCAATCTCTTATTTCGCATCTCAGGTGTACCTCTTTAAAAACACATAAACTGTAGAATTTACAAAGGTGACCAATGTCATGGTGATTTTTTTTTTTCATGTCAAAGAATTCGTAGAAGCCATGGTTTTCTGGTGTGGAGAAGAACTGAGAGAGCAGCTTACGAGTTGATGATGAATCAAATTTGAGTCAAGAACTCCTTTTAAATTAGAATTCCGGCTTCGTTTTGTGGGAAATTCCTCATTACAAAAAAAAAGCCTTTCAGCAGTCTTTTAGGAGCACAACTATTGTGAAAAATTGGGCAGACTCATATATCATCAGTGAAGCTGGTATAAAAACCAAGTGTTAAATTTAAGGTTACAAAAATCACATCAATAATTTTAGAGGGTTCTGACTTAAAAACAAAACACATTATTGAGGATTTAAACATATAAATTAGCTGTGGAAATAGAGTTCATTATATCACCTCATCTGGTCTTGTTTTATTTTATTAACTGGTTCTTAAAAACTTTTGTGAGCTGAGTCGCAGCTGAAGAGGTTGGAGACCATTTTTCCTTGGGCCCTTGCCGCACTCTGGAGTGTTGGTAAGAGTCAAGAACTAAGACTTGACACAGCTGTAAAAACAGACATCGTTTGGCCTCAGTACTTTCTCCCGGTGCAGGCAAATTTCAGATGTAAATTTCACTCTGCCTCTCCTACTAATGAAGTAAGTTTCTTTTGCTGGGTTTGCAGCCAGGTGTGTCCAGTCTTGTGGCTAACCGGGACTCTTTACTTAATTTTTCCATTTGTGACATTTCAACCAAACTTAAAAACAAACATAAAAATTAGCTCAAGGCAGTGGCTCAGAGTGTTAATGGTAACCTTAGGTCTGCTAAATGACTTCCTTTCAGTTCTGCCCTGCCAGACATCTCCACCTTGTGGCTCACAGTGAGCAGGGTTAAGGTGAGAAGGGATGGAGAGGGACTAGAGTTAGGATGTTGGGACAGTTTATTCCTTATCAGTGATCCCGGCATGCCAGTTGGTGTGGTAGTCGGGGTTGACTGGAGAAACAAATCCAGAGAGACTCATAGCTGAGAGAGCTTCATATCAAAGAGTAAGAGTATGTTAAGAAAACATACCAGCCCAGTACAGATCAAGGCCATAAGTTTGATATTAATTCATATGTTCAATAAATTTCTCTTCAGACCCACACAACACATGTAATGATGCCAAATGCAAGAAGATCACAGGCCAGTGGGTGGAAAGTTTTATGGATCCAGTGACAGTGGAAATATCTTTAGCACTGGCGTGGGTCTCCACATGGCTCCTCCAGTTCCAGGACTCTGGCTCCATCAGTGTGTCTGCATGTAACTTGTCAGCAGGAAGAAGAAGTAGTGAGAGTGTCCCACCTCCAAAGAGGAAGACAGGAGTTCCCCAGAATCCTCAGGAGAAAGCCTTGCCCACACAGAGGCATGATTGGCTGTGACTTGATTGACAGACTACGCCCCTACCGCTTCACTCAAGTTGACAGGGGATTATGTAACTACCACAGTAAGCCTTCAGTTGATTTCTTGCTAGTAGCATTGTAGAAGAATCCTGACATGGTGTCCTGCTTTCTGTGATGTAGCAGAGATGCTCAGTGCAGTGCAGGGGGCTTAAGAAGAGGGGAAGGAGCTGTGGACTGACCTGGATACCCTTGTAAAATTCTGCTTTGCTTTTCTGAACCATCATCTGTTTTGCAAGGTCCTCTTTAATCACACTCCAGATTTACCTTTCCAAATTAATTTCCTCTAATTGTTCTCAAACCTTAACTATAGGAAAGACATGATACTCTTATCACATGTCTCTGGCACACTCATTGCATTCCAACCCTGCTTCCTATACCTTTCACCCCAGCCAAATGAAATATCTTAGGACATCTTTCTTTTTCTGCCTTGTACCTTTCCTCAGGTACCTTTCCTCACACCCAGATTATCCTAACACCCCAATCCTAATTCCTTCACATCCTTCAAGCATTCATTCCATTACCACCCTAAACTGAAAGTCAGCCCTTAGTCCCCTTAGAATAAGTACGTGAATGAAGTCTTGCTGTCCTTGCCTCTAAGGAGCATTCTGGTTGTATTTCTTCCAAAATAAATTTGTTCTTTTGGTAGTCTACTATAGTTTCAGTATTCTTCATTAGCATAATAATTCCGAAACATTGATTCTTCCTTATTAATGTCCAACGTTCACATGCATATGGTGTGAGTCAGGCACACCGGAATCCTCAAAGTGACCTGCTTTCCAACGTTTCAAAGAGCTCTTGTGCAGCAGATTTACCCAATGTTGGATCTCTTAACTGCTGCTTGCGTGAACATTGATTGTGAATCCAGACAAGATCAAGTCCTGGACAACTCAATCTTTCCTCCACCTCTCATTAAGTTACCGATTGGTACAGGATTTTGGTCTACAGTGAGTTGTAATCCATGCTGAGGGCTGCAACCCTTGGTCTTCAGTTAGTGCTCCAAGTCCTCCTCACTTTGAGCAAGCAAGGTTGTGTCACCTGCATATTGCTATGGTTTCTCAGGTTATCTTCCATCCAGATCTACACATGTCTGATGGCAGCATTTTCTTCTCTAAATCTCCCTATAAGAATTCCGCACTGAGAGAAGCAGGGCCTCGGAGCAAGAGGGAGACCCCAGCCTTCTCCCCAGGAGCAGCGGACACACCTTTGAGGCGGCTCCCGGCGACATGGCGGAAACCCCCAGGGAGGGCGGGCTGAAGCAGGCCCCCCGCGCCGCCGCGCAATGAGAAGGCGCCCGTGGACTTCGGCTATGTGGGCATCGACTCGATCCTGGAGCAGATGCGGAGGAAGGCCATGAAGCAGGGCTTTGAGTTCAACATCATGGTGGTTGGGCAGAGCGGCTTGGGGAAATCCACCTTAATCAACACGCTCTTCAAATCCAAAATCAGCCGGAAGTCCGTGCAGCCGGCTCCGAGGAGCGCATCCCCAAAACCATTGAGATCAAGTCCATCACACACGATATTGAGGAGAAGGGGGTCCGGATGAAGCTGTCGGTGATTGACACTCCGGGCTTCGGGGACCACATCAACAATGAGAGCTGCTGGCAGCCCATCATGAAGTTCATCAATGACCAGTACGAGAAGTACCTGCAGGAGGAGGTCAACATCAACCGCAAGAAGCGCATCCCCGACACACGCGTGCACTGCTGCCTCGACTTCATCCCGGCCACCGGCCACTCCCTCCGGCCACTGGGCATCGAGTTCATGAAGCGCCTAGGCAAAGTGGCCAGCATCGTCCC